>JAQQSW010014828.1:0-12022 GCA_028646575.1 Pseudocheirus occidentalis | reverse complement strand
GTGCTTTCTGTCTTGTGGAGGGTTTTGGAGCTTGAAAATCTGTTTAGCGTCCCATTTTATGAGTTTTTTAGCGTGTTTGTGTGGGAGCTGTGGCCCTTTGCTGCTTCTAAGCCGCCATCTTGGCTCCGCCCCTCTCTGTTCTCTTCTTTTTAATGAGTAGAGAGGTGGGAGAAAGAATATAGATTTTTGTTAATCGAAAAAATAAAATATTTTAAAATCCCCATTTCTATAAAATGTAAGTTTCTTGAGGCCCTGGCCTGCTATATTTTTCTTCGTTTTTTTCAGCACCTAGCACAGTGCTTGGCACAGCAATTAATAAATGTTTTTTGAATTAAGTCATATCTAGTACTTTGAGGTCATTCCTAGCCTGGTCCATTTGTTGGGGGTGGAAAGGCATAATATGCATAAAAGAAGCCAGGAGATGAAAAAAGATACTTGGTCTAACTACCACAAAAACACATGCTCAGAAAAAAGACTCAATGCCACTGGCTAATGATACTCTAAATTACTCCTTTAGATCAATTCTAGTTCAATTCCAAAGTCCAGATTTTTTTTTGTACTGCTATCACTGAACTAAACATTTACCTTAAAGAAAACAGAATTTGAAACACAAGCAGCCTTACACCTAAATATATCAGAAAGATCTGAGACAAAAGAGAAAATGGGAAACAGGAAAATTCATTAGAACAATTTCTCAGTTTGCTAATCAAAGATCACGACTATTCTTCATTATTTTTTCTCCTCTATGGTTTCCTTTACTTAAAAATGTCATTACACACAATCATCCAGTGGGCTCATCAATGTCTTGGGGCTACATAATGGCCAATTTATCTCAGATTTTTCAGGGATAGTCTTGATGTCAAACCTTTTGTTCTATTAAGAAAAAAAAAACCTTTTCATTTTTTCCTAATTATTTTTGATTTAGAAAACCTGGTCCCCATCAATCTAATGAGCCAAGTTCATGCTCACTTTGTTAATGGAAAGCTACTTGCTCTCTGAGATGACAAACGTAACAAAAGCATTTTCTATAGACATTTATAGCTAAGCTTTCTGTAAGATCTTAATGACTTGTTAAGAACTTTCACCTGAGAGAAAAACCACACTCTGCTGGCCAGCTGAGTGGTTCTGCTAAGTGGTCTGGTCCTGAATACTTCCTATCCTAAGGACACCAGCTAGCAAACACTATAAAGAACAGCCATTCATCTACTCTGGGCTCTCTTCTTTACTCCTAATTTAAGACAGAAAGAGATCTAGGAAAGTTTAATCAAACTGAGTCTTGTTTCATAGATTTAAAGTTGGAAGAGACCTCAAAGGGTCCTACAGTCCTCCCCCTTCATTTTATAGATAAGAAAAGCAAGGGTAGAGACTATGCCGAAGTCACACTGCTAACAAGTTATAGAGTCAGGACTAAAACCCAGGTACTCTGATGTCAACCTCAACAATGCCCATTTTCAATCTTAACTGAGACATAGCAACATCACTCAGATCAACCTTTCAGAAATTCATCAATCCTAGTCCCTTCTGAAGAGTAGGGAAAGGAAAAATTCCCATCAAGTCTTAGGTAGTAAGCAAATTGACATGATCTTCTTTTATCTGCTACTGTGGCAATCAATAATTAAACAAATTCAATCCCCACTCCTGATGAGAAGCATCAGCTGGTTTACCCCACGCATCCTGCTTTACATACTTAACAAAAATAATTGTGTCTCTTGATGATGGAAATTGTTACAATCTTGGAGTCATTTTTGTTGGGGCGTTTCAGCCACGCCTGACTCTTTGTGATCATGTCTGGAGTTGTCCTGACAAAGATACTGAAAGGGTTTACCATTTCCTTTTCCAGCTCATTTTACAGATGAGGAAACTGAGGCACATAGTATTAAGTGTCTTACGCATAGTCACACAGATAGGGTCTGAGGCCAGATTTGAATTGACAAAGATGAGTTCAGGCCTAGCATTCCATCTACTGTGCAACCTAGTTGCCTTTCTTATTGGGAAAACCATTGGTTTAAGAGAATAGCTTTCAAAGCTATGAAAGGTTTTATAAATAGTGCCCCCCCAAAAAAAACCAACATCCAGACAATCAACAGAGTTAGATGGCTGGGTAAGGAGACAAGGTCATGCTGGTGTTTGTTTTCAATAGTCACCTGGTCTTAACAAATTTTATACTGCCTTTGTTAACATTCAATGCAATTTAACAGACATTCATTGGGCACCTATGAGGTATAAAACAACATTCCAGTTAGAGCCACAGAAAACAGAGAAAGCATCTAACCTAATCTAAGTAGCAGCTAATCCTGTGGTAACAGCTGGGTAATGTCCAAGGACAGAATCCAATGGTGCATTTCCCTTTAGGATAGCAGGGATTCAGGACCAGGACTTCAAGAGTTCACAAGATCATTGATTTAGACCTGAAAGTAACCTTTAGAATGCAACCTTTTCATTTTAGAGATTAGAAAATTAAGGCACAGAGAGGTTGAATGACTTGCCCAGGGTCACACAGCTGGTGAGATGAGATTTGTGATCTCTTCCACTCCCCTCCCCCACCCCAGGCATTTGTTGAACATGCTTTTAATATGTGAAATTATCTGGGTTAACTGAAGCATAAAGTACACATCAGTTTTCTGTTAAGCAATGACACATTTTGTTATAGGCGTACAAAGAAACTTACTGTAAAACAAGCTACCATTGATCTACTGGTTCCCCCCAAGTGGATTGTTGCTCAGAACAGAGCAAAACCTGAAGAAATGAACCCAGAAATTCTATTCACAGGCTGTTGCTGGTGACTAGAGCAGGGGTTCTCAACCTTCCTAATGCCATGACCCTTTAATACTCCTATGTGGGCGTATCTGCATGTGGGTGGACCTGCCTGGAGACAGATACAAGAGTGGTGTTTTGATTCCTAAGGACCATCAGAAATAGGTGTTTTCCAATGGTCTTCGGTGACCCCTGTGATAGGGTCATTTGACCCCCAGAGGGGTCACGACCCATAGGTTGAGAACCGCTGGACTAGAGTTTTCTGTCACCTTTCCATGAAGGTTTGACTCCAGTGCACCATGGTCACCAACTTATCCAAGAACCACCCCTTTCTCTTCTCCTTCTGTGCACGTTCATGAAATCATTCCACAAAAAGAAAAATGGAGCAGAGAACCCAGTGACATCTGGACCGAGAGTTGCAGTAACATGTAGGCCAAGCTCAGGAGCAAGGTTGGTTGTGGAGATGGTACAGCACTCTCAGAGCTGTTGACAGGAGTTTGCTGTAAAAAGAAGTTCCACATTTCAACTTTGTTCCCTGCTGGACTGTAACTTTCTGGATGTCAGAGACAATTTTATTCTTTTTATTTACACAATCATCCCTTGTTTAGTGCCTACCCTATATAAGCTCTTATGTGTAGTAAGTATTCAGTAACTATTAATTATAAAAATGAAATGTTCCTCACATTAATCTATCATCTATTCCTTAAGGAATACTTTCAGAGATCAGCATTCTGCTTGTATGAAGAAAATAGATATGGTATCTAAGGATCTGGGTTCAAATCTTGTTGCTGGTACTTACTACCCATGTGACTTTGGGTAGTAAATTCTTCTTTCTGTCTCAGCTTCCTTACCTGCAGAATATAAGGGTTGGACTAAATGACCTCTAAGGTACTTTCCAACTCTAAAATTCTATGATCTCTAAGAATTACAAGACCCTATCTGAAAAGATGGAAAATGCTACTACCACGTAGGAGGCAAACTAGTCTTTGGTGCAATTGGAAAGACGTCTTTTCAAATTAATAAAAGATAAGCCTCTAGAACACAGAATAATTTAGAAGAGAATTTGTTTACGTTACTCTGGCTGAAGCACCGTAGCATTATTGAAATGGTCTAGGAGTTCACAATACAGATAAGGGAGGAAAGCAAATGAAGCAAAATTTCAAGACAATTAAATCTACACAGAAGATCTTAGGGTTAATAAGGGGCTTTAGGTACTATTTAGTCCATTCTGCCACCCAGGTAGGTGTAGCTAAATGACATGGTGGATAGAGGGCAGGGCCTGGAGTCAAGAAGACCTGAGTTCAAATCTGACCTAAGACACTTACTACCTATGTGACCCTGGGCAACTCACCTAACCCTATTTGCCTCAGTTTCCTCATCTGTAAAATGAGGCAGAGAAAGGAAATGGTAAAACACTTTGTTATCTTTGCCAAGAATCTCTCTCTCCTCCCCCCCTATGAAAAGGAGATGGGTGGGTCATAAAGAGACTGAAATGACTGAATGATGGCAATAATAATCACCCAGTTCAAAAATTTCCTTGAACTGTGGCTTATAGTCATGTTGTCCTGGTTAACACACTTTCAATGACAGGGAACTCACTATATCACAAAGTAAATGATTCCAGTTTTTTTTTTAAATGTTCTAGTTATTGGGAAATCCTTCTACATACTCTCCAGAAATCCGCTCTCCTCTGAATTCACACAAACTAAATCTACTCCTTCTTCTTTATTACAGTCTTTCAAATATTTCACAGAATTCAGAGCTGGAAGGGACTTTAAAAATCACTAATCTAACTCTGTTGGTCTTTAGATGAAGAAGAATCTGAGGCATAAAGCTTTAGGGCTGAACCGCTTGGCCCAAGTCCTATAAGCAGTGTGGGACATGACATGGCTGAGAACCAGACACAGGCCAGGCTTTTACTGTGGAGATCTTTCCACTAGATCAAAACATGTTTTCTCCTATCATGTCCCACAGCTGTCTTTCCTTCTCCAAGCTAATTATGCCAAGCTGCATCAATCTTTCTTCATATGAAATGGTTTTGAGACCCTCCTCACAATCTCAGTCACCACATAATGTGTCAAACTCTCATTTAAAATGTGGTTTCTCAAAATGAATATAAAATTGCAGATATTATCAGACCACTGAAGGCAGAATATAATCATGTAGATGCAGCTGGTGGTACAATGCATAGAGCATTGGGTCTGGAGTCAGAGGCAGTCAGATTTGAGTTCAAATATGACCTCAGATACTTACTAGCTATGTGACCCTGGGTAAGTCACTTCTTACTGTTTGCCTCAATTTCCTCAACTGTAAGACAGGACTGATAACAGCATGTACCTTGAAGGGTTGTTGTGAGAATCAAAAGAGACAATATTTGTAAAAGCCCTTAGCTTATTGCCTGGAACATGGTTGTTGTTTGTCCTTCATTCTCAAAGAGGACCAGGGATATCATGAGGATGAGGTCTTGACTTGGGAGTTAAGTGAGGCAGAGCCGCAGGCACTATATAAACACTTGTTATCGCTATTATTATTGCCCTGCATTTGTACAGATGATTTACTGAATGCAAACGCAGGGGTTAACATTTATAACTACAAACCGTCACTTTGTTCCAGCCTGTTGACCTTTTTGAATCTTGATTCTATCACCAGAGATCTGAAATAAAGGTCTCCCAGCTTTGTATTATTCCCAGCTATCACACAAATGCATCTTCCATCTCTTCATCTGAGTCACTGACAAGGATATTCTATTAGAGTCCTTATCATTCCATTTCTCTCCCTGGATGCCTTGCAGTTCATTGTTGTTGTTTTTTTCCAAGTGTGTGGTACACAACAGAACACAAGCTCGCAGCTGAGTATCCTGAGACGTAATTCTTCTGGGAATAGAAGCCCGAGCTAGTTTAAAATAGCTAGGTATTCTCTTACTATCTTCCTACCCATCTTAGACTTCTTAGATATGGTTGTATTACCCTTCCCTGCCTGGATATCATTCCACTTCTTAGAGAAAAGTAGAATACAACAGCTTAAGTAATTCTGCTTTTTCCTTGTGCCTAGTGGAATAAAAAAAGAGAACTTGATTTGTCGTTGGAGGACCTGGGTTTGAATTTCAGGTGTTCTACTTGCTATCTGTGTGCCTTTGTGAAACCACCTGCACTCTCTGGGCCTTGGTCTCCTCATCCCTAAAATGAAGGAGTTGGACTAGATTAGGGGTGGGGAACTCACCCCTGGACTAGATGGTTCCAAGGGACCCTTCTAGATCCAAATGTTATACCATCAGTCCCAAGGAGCAGGTCTGCTATCTTTTTTTTCTTTTCATTGGTTCCCCTATTCTCCTCCTGGGAAAATGATATTAGAAATGGTTCTTTAGGTGTCAATATTTTTTAAAATCCTCAGATTATCCACTGAGTAAGTTACCCCAAAGGACCCCAATAGGATGATTACCAGGAAGCCAAATTGGGAGAGAAAGTTAGAATATGAAGATAGAAGAGAAAATCAGTCAGTAGAAACACAACTGAAAAGGAATTCAAAATACAGTCAGGTCACCATTTCCTATTTGTGATGTCCTTAAAGACAGCAACATACTATTTATACAGACTACTGAGGCTTTATACCCAACCCTATTTTTACTTCAACTAAGCCAAAAAGGAAAAAAAAAAGGGGACAGAGTACAGGAATCCTGACATCACCTTTGGGGAGAACATGCTGACACACTGGAATTGCTCAGAGTGATGAGCTTATTAAAATTCTATGGTCTTTCCCAGAGACAGGAGTTCTATTTTTAACCCAATTCAGACTGCCATTGAGAGTGTGAGGTTTACCTTTTTTCTTTTTTAAATATTCTTTTCCTTCTTAATATTTTCATGAATAATTTACTTTGGTTGATAAATCCTTTTGTCTCCTTCAAATGTTTCTCCCAAAGACAGATGAAGCTGTTCCTGATGAAGCTAAGCACTGTGCCTTCCTGTCTCGAACCACACTGAACTCACCTCTACTCCCCCTTTCATTCTGTTCTGATATAAAGGGCAAAACAAAAACAGTCCTTGGGGATAAAGCTTGGAAGCCTTAACATTCTGAAAACTCAAAAAAAATTTTCCTGCAAAAATGGTACCATACATGGTGATTGACTTCCCAGCCTAAGAATTCCCCTGCTAATTTTTGTTTTAGAAGTTAAACATTCCCAGTTCCTTCAACTGACCCTCATCTGTCATGATCTTTAGATCCTTCATCATCTCATTTGCCTGAAGTCAACAAATTACCGAGCACTTATTAAGCCTTATATGTGCTGGAGGAGTTAAGAAAACAGAGAGAGGGGCCGCAGGGGCAGACTGATCTTCTCAGTGTGTGAAGGCTGCCGGGTCATTGTGGAGAACCAAGTCTAAGGCCAGAGAGTGTATTGGTGTTGTTCCTGCTTTGTTTTTGAAGAGAACCAGTGACATCACAGGTGAAGTCCTGATCTATGCATGAATTGTTTAAGTGAGGGACAGTTGAGCAAATCGTTAGCTTTACTCTTCAGAGTCACTGAACTCCAGCAGCAAGACAAAAGCCAGGATGACTGGTGATGGTTCGGGACACAGTGGTTGTCCTTGATGCCTTCGACGTCTGGTCAAGCTCTAAGTGCTCCATAGTGCCTGCTTCAGTCACCTTCATGGCCACTGAAATAGATTATTCTCATCTGTCCCTTTTTGGGGGGGAAGTCTTCACATGCTTGGGGTAGACATCCCCCTAATTCACTGATAGGTTGGAGATCTGACAGTCACCCACAGCCTGGTTTAGCCCATCTGGCAAGATCATTTTACTGGGGTGTGACTGCTGCATATACTACAGCTTCTTGGATCTGCAGGTGAGAACTGGGTGACAGGTGGACAGTGAGCAGCCCTGAAAAGGGCTCAGTAAGTCCTTATACTAGAGATGCTAGCTAGTCCTTCGAGGACTAGCCAGGACTAAACCCTATTGAAAAATGACTGAACAACAGTTCACATCCATCTTAAATACAGTGGAGTAGCAATCTCCAAACTAAATAACATGCTTTGTCTTGATAGTGGTAATGTCAGTATTCACATCTTTGAGGACCATATTACCTTGACATCACAGAGAGCGGGTGATATACTTGTAGTGGGGGGTAACACTCTGCCATCTGATTGGCTGTCTCCAGGTAGGCACTGGTGATCTTTGTCACAGACAGCTGTTTGGGGAAGACCTTTCCAGTCAATAAGACAGATGTATATATGGCAAGGGGAAATGGATACATGGATATGGCACAAGGTTGGTCTAAAATTGTCATGTTGACATTAAAACAGGATGTATAGTAGAAACTAGACTAATGGTAGAACTGGGTTCAGATATTGCCTCAGACACTTGCTAGTTGTGTGACTTTGGGTACCCTTTCTGAGCCTCGGTTTTCTAATCTGTAAAATGGGGATGACAGTAATATTGGAACTTGCCTAATTCACAGTTGTCAATCAAATGTACTGTAAACTACAAAACGTTGGATAAATTTGAACTGTTGGTAAGATTATTCCTCTGCAAAAGTCCTACAGTCATGCTTAATCATGGCAGAGAAGTAACTCACAGTTCAGGAAGGTTGGCTATAGGTACAAATATAAAATGACCCTCAAATCTTGTGCAATCCTTTCTGCAGTAATGGAGGCAAAATGAGTCCACGTGGTTCATGATTTCAGTCTTTTTTTTTGTATTCTGCTAAGTACCTTAAAATGTTCTTTTTATATTTAATTTTGGAATGTATATCTGCAAAAAAACCCCAAAATCAAACCAAACCAACTAACATCAAGTGAATCCAACAGAATGTAGGCTCCTTTAAGGGCAGGATTCTTTCATTACTGATTCTGAATTTCTGGTGCCCAGCAGAGTGTTTGGCACACTGCAGATGTTTAATAAATGCTTTCTGATTGACTCTGATAGCTAGAAAGAAGTGGAAAAGGAAACACAGGATGCTAAGAAAGACAATTCTGAGAACATTTATAGGTATCAATTTAATTGTCAGTGTTTAAACTGTAAAATGTTGTTTGAGGCAGGCCTGATTCTGGCAACCTGCTAGTTCAGGTCTGATGAAGGGAAGAAATGAGGGCTTACTTGGTCACCACACAATTAATAGCCATAGGCAATGTATCCACAGGAAGACTCATCTTTCTGAATTCAAATCCAAGCTCAGACATTTATTAGCTGTGTGATCCTAGGCGAGCTTCTTAGCCCTGTTTGCCTCAATTTCCTCATTTCATAAAATGAGCTAAACAAAGAAATGGTGAACCATTTTAGTATCTCTGCCCAGAAAGCTCCAAATGGGATCATGAAGAGCTGGACACAACTGAGCAACAATGAACAAAATGAGGTTTATTGAGCTGTAACATAACAAGGATGTGCAACAAGGATCCAGCAGCACTTAATTTTTATAGACAATAACACCCCTTATCTTGGTTTCATTATAGAAATACATCTGTTCAACAGGGCAGAGAGAAGGCTGTGGTGATTCACTGACCCCCTACTCCACATGGGTTCATGACAGATTTACGATTTCATACAGAATATCCTTTTTGTGAAGGGCTCATGTAGGGTGGAATACAAATGGATAACAACAAGGTAAGCAGGAACTCTGGTAGAGAATGGTCCTATCATAGATATTTTTACATAATTTTATTAATGGTTTACATAAACCAATGAGATGATATGGTACTGTACATGAACTAAACATCCATATTGGTTTTCTGAGCATAAATGAAATTAGAAAATGAAATGACTAGAGCTGGACGTGAGGAAGGCTCCTAGGTTCTCCTCGGAGAGGCAAATACAGGAATTCGTTTAATTTTCATATGTCTGGGCAGGGTACGGGAGGAGGAAGGCACCGTCAAGACAGATGTACTTTACGCGCCATTCATTCTTCATATCAATCCAGTATATGCCTTGATACTCAGCAAGGAGGAAAAGGAGCAGGACTAATAATGGAATGGGTGATGAAAAAAGCTTTAAGATAGAAGCCGTTATCATAGAATTGGAATTATAAGAGACCACAGAGATAATCTAGCCCAACTTTTGCATATTACAGGAAATCAAGCCAGATAATCAATTAAGAAAAAAATAAAAAGAATACCAAATTATAAGAAATAATAAAATGGGAAAATAACACACATGTGGCAGTTTTCTATCCTGATCTAATAACTTTATGAGACTGTTTTATGTATAGGTCAGGGGTATCTGAGCTGAAAATATCCTAAAGGATCAGGTAGTCTTTACAGAATAATACAAATTTGCAACTGATAAAGCTATAAAGGTTAAGAGATTGAGTTCTACATATTGTTTATTGATTATAAAAATAATAAAAAGTTAGTAAAGCAAGACAAAACCTTAAAGGTTTCCCTTCAACAAGGTGTCTCTCAAGCATAAATTATAGTAGAAGAAATAATTCTTCATCAGTTTAACAAGAGAGGTGCTATTAATCAATATTCAGTACATGAGAAATCATGATGCCTCAGAAACCAGGCAAAGTTGAATAAATGAATTATCAAATACTTAGTAAACCTTAAAGTGCTATATAAATGTTTGTTATTATTATTTTACTATTACCATTTTAGCTCAGTTTCACTTTATATGAAGATTGTTAAGCCTAGCATTTAAAAAATTTCTAAATTCAACGAAATTTCAACTTTTAAGCTTCAGCTCTGAGGTACCACATCAGAGAGGTATCACCTATCGTATTGGCTAAGATGATGTAAAAGAAAAATGACAAATGCTGGAGGGAACGTGGAAAAAATTGGGATACTAATGCAATGTTGGTGGAGTCATGAACTGGTCCAACTATTCTGGAGAACAATTTGGAACTAAGCTCAAAGTGCTATAAAACTGAGTATATCATTTAACACAATAAAACCATTCCTAAGTCTATACCCCAAGGGGATCAAAGGAAAAATAAAAGGACCCACATGTACAAATATATAGCAGCTCTTTTTGGGGGTGGCTAGGTGGCACAGTGAATAGAGCACTGGCCTTGGAGTCAGAAGGACCTGAGTTCAAATCTGACCTCAGACACTTAACACAAAAAACTATCTGTGTGACCTTGGGCAAGTCACTTAACCCCAATTGCCCTACCTTCCCCCCTCAAAATAAAAAAGAAAATAGCAACGGGGAGGGAGGAAGTCCTCAGAGGAAGCTCTTTTTGTGATGGCAAAGAATTGAAAACTGAGGAGATGCCCATCAATTGGGAAATGGTTGACCAAGTTGTGGTATATGACTGTGATTCTACACTGTTGGGCTTTAAGAAATGATGGAGGAGATGGTGTGAGCTGGGAAGACTTATATGAAATGACGTAAAATGATGCAAAAGGAAGTGAGCAGAACCGGGAGAACAATCTGCATAGTAACATCAATATTGTACGGAAGAACAACAGTGAAAGATTTACTAACCATGATCAATACAATGATCCACCACAACTCCAAAGAACTCACAGAATAAAATGCCTTCCACCTCCAGAGAACTGAAGGACTCAGAGTGCAGATGGAAGCATATTTTCCCCTTTCTTTGTATTTCCTGCTCCCCCCTCCCAAAACATGGTTAATGCAGCAATGTTTTTCATGACTTCATATGTAGGACAGGTATCATATTTCAATGGGTGGGGAGAGGGTGGAAGAAAGAAGAATATTTGGAACTGAAAATAAAAATAAGATTTAAAAATATTAAAATGAAGAAGTTTCACCACTATGTATACCCTGATCCAATGACTGACTCTTTAGCTATTTGTAGCTCTTTCACATACAACCTGTTGTCTTTAAGACATTTCATTTCTACATTAGAATAGTATATTAAACTACATGCTACAGCAGGGTTTTAAACTCTTTTGCGTCCTAAATCTCGTTGTCAGTCTGTGGACCCTTTCTCAGAACCATGTTTTTAAATGCATAAAATAAAATATACAGGTTTACAAAGGAAACGAACTATATTGAAATACAGTTATCAAAAAGAATTTTTTTTCGGGGCAGCTAGGTGGTACAGTGGATAGAGCTCCAGCCTTGGAGGCAGGAAGACCTGAGCTCAACTATGGCCACAGACACTTGACACTTTACTAGCTGTGTGACCTTGGGCAAATTGCTTAACCCCAATTGCCTTGCCTTCCCCCCTCTAAAAAAAAATTTTTTTTAATATCACAGACCTCCAGATTAGTATCCTTTGGGTATATGGTAGTCTTTGATGGCAAATAGAGAGCTCTAAATATCACAACGGGACCTTCATACCTTCATACTCTTCCTTCTATTTCTTTCCCATCCA
>JAQQSW010014827.1:0-12022 GCA_028646575.1 Pseudocheirus occidentalis | reverse complement strand
AAAAAAAAAAGAAACTCTGAACTACTTCTTGCCTTTATATGAGAAAATGCATTGCTGGAAGGGCTATGGAAAGACAGGAATGCTAATTAACTACTGGTTAAGCTATTATTAATTATTATATATTACTTAATCATTATATAATGTATAGGATGTACTCTACATAATCATTATTTAACATTATATATTAAGATACACTAATAACAATAACAACAATAGCAATAATAATTACACCTACCTTATAATAGGGTTGTTGTGAAGACCAAATGAGATATACGAGTAAAACATTTTGCAAACTTTAAAGTACTACAAAATTGCTAGCTATTATTAGGTGTCCTAGAAAAAAAACTGGAGTTGTATCAGAGCATTTGCTGAAATGTTAATATCTTTTGACCCAGAAAGTATGATATCTATCTATAGAGCTTAGTGCCTGCTACAAAGTATGCCCTCAATAAGTGTTTATTGATTGGCTCATTGTCTTGCAAGGAAGCTTCCGCCTGAAAGATCCATAATTGTGAGAATGTTGATAGTAGCATTATGATAAAAATCTGGAAGGAGCTAATGTTGTACATAGGAAAGAACACCGATTCTAGAGTCAGAGAATCTAGGTTCAAGGGATACCTCTGATGTTTACTAACTGGGCAACCTAGGACAAATTACTTAATTGCCCTGGGACTAAGATTCTTCATCTATAAACTGAAATGGATGGAGTAGATGGAATCAAAAGGTCTTTTCTTTTCAACACTTGATCTACAATCCTATAAATAATATATGTGTGCAATTACTGGGAATGACTGAACAAATAAGGTATATAAGTGTAATGTAATGGTTTAAGGAATGTCTAATGTGAATAATTCAGAGAAAAATTTGAAGAACCATATAAAGTATTGAAATGAAAAGAAAAAACATACAAAATGATTACAGCAACAAAGCTACATTCAAATATAGTGTACAAAAGGCCTTAGGATAATTTTAAGCTATTTAAGCTACATTGCTGATATATTAACTAGTCCATACACCACCTTATCTGTTTCAAAAAACCTTGCATCACCTCTCTCACAGTGTTGTTAAAAGGAAATTACTTTGTAAATCTCAAAGTACTTGTAGCTATTTATTGTTATTATTTCAACTTATCTATTTCTCCTTTAATTTTCAAGATTTCCTCTTTTCTACTTGTTTTGAGTTTTTTTGTTGAGTTTCTAATTTCTTTAAATGAATATTCAGTTCATTAAAACTCTCCTTTTATAATTTGCTAATATGTTTCAGGGATGTGTTTTTTCCAAAAAAGACTGCTTTATCTACATCCCAGAAATCTCCTTATGCTGTCTCATCACAGGAACTCTTCTTTGACCCACTAGTTATTTAGTACTTCATCATTAAGCCTGCTTTTGAGTCCTTGGGTCTTATTTTTGTTCTTAAACTGCTTACTACTGTTATTGCATGATGGTCTGTAAAGGATGTGTTTAGTATTTCTACTTTTATATGCAATTTCTCTATGCCCTAATACACTGCATCATTTTTGCGTAAGTGCCATGTTGTGCTAAGAAAATATGTATATTTTAGTGGGACCATTAAGAAGGTGACAGAAGTATTTTAGCTATAATTTCTTCAACAATTTGTTCGATTCCGTATTTTCTTTCTGTAAGGTTTGTTGTTATTGTACAACTTTTTTTTTTTAATTAAGTGCTCAGCCTTGAATAACACTTAAGGGACCATTTGACTTTGAAACTGTAAGAAAGATTCCTTTAGTCTTTTCCCCCCCATATTATTATGATAATCCATGAAATGAACTCTAAGGATTCCTAGGCCCTGCCTTCTCCTATTACAAAGTATTCTGAGTAATTCCAAGTCTTTTGAATCACTTTACAGTTAAACTCTCTATTTGTAGTCCCAGTGGTTGGCATATAGTAAGGACTTGATAAATCTTTTTATATTTATTCATGCATCTATGGTGGCTTAAATAATGAATCATGTCAATAATGAAGAGAAAGATGAGGGATTTTCAGAACTGAAAGGGATTTTAGCTGTCCAGTCCAATCCCTTTATAAGTGTGTGAATGGGGCACAGAAAAGGGGAAGTGAATTACCTAAGGTCACACAACAGATTAGTGACAGACAAAAAACTAGAACACAGGCTTCCTAGTTTCTCAAGTTTAGATCTGTTACTCCAAAATATACGTAATACCAAAGATAATTAAGAGGCAATGGTTATTTTTAAAAGAGGAAGGACTGCCTTGATCATATATATACATATATAAGAAAAACCAAGTGGACAAAGAATTCCAGTTTCTAAACTATCTTATGCAGCAGGACTGTAACCTATAAAGTTTGCCCATCAGTTGGTAAATGAGACAGGCAGTTCTAATGAGGGGTAGGCTCTGAGACCACCCCCACCCCCTTTTTGAGTTCTCCTTGAATCTTTGAGGTATATACTCTGGGAAACCTCTTGAAGTCTGACTGAATCTTCAGGCATAAGTATTTCACTGTGGCTAGGCCCAAATCTGTTACTAGCCTGGCCCTCCATTGTCCATCTGCTTCCCACCCTAGAGCGTATCAAAATATCAATCCACCTTTGCACTGACCTCATTAACTCCACCTGAAGTCCCTCCCCAAACTCATTACTGGAGTCAGACTTCATTGGCTCCTCCTGAAGACCCTCCTCAGGCTCCTCCTCTGAACCACTCTTAGATTCCTCTGTATATAAGACCCCATCTTCCCTCCATCTTTGTGAGAGTGCCACACAATACCCTAGCAGAGACTTGCTCTGTGAGAGCACCATAGAATAGCTTAGCACAGACTTGTTCTGTGTGAAAGCTCCACAGAACAACCTAGCATAGACAGGATCCTTAAGAGTCTACCCCATATGGCGAACTTGAACTTTCAATAAATTTTACTTTTTCTTTGGCTAAGAAGGCTTGAGTGGAATTCTTTCCTCAGGACCCGGAATGTTGGTATTTTGGGGTCTCAGGCAACCCTAACCCTCTTTGGGTACCTCTTCAGTTCAAATGGACTAGTTGGACCCAAAAAAATCCTAAGGATTAGCATTAGGCTGCTTTTAAGAGATTTTTAAGCTTCTTTAATGTTCCAAATCTGTTTCTATCACCCAAGGCTGATATTTTTAATGTTCATATTCTCCCTTCGAAACATGGAACACAAAAGTCTAATTCCAAAGAATTGGAAGTGACTATCACACAGAGAGCAATGGAGAGTCAGGTGGTGGGTATGAATATCCTGTAACTTTAATGAATGAGTAACTTCAAGGAAAAAGAGGAATGAAAGATGTCATCACTGAAATGTATATTAGGAAGAGAAAATGGGTAGGTCATAAGCAAACAGTGAGGGAATAACAGAGAGCTAGAAAGCTATCCCTTAAATAATGTCAAGAGAAGTAGAAAAAAACCAATCAAGTCCCCCACCCCCCACCCTCCACCCCTGCCTGATTCAAGAAACTCCAGGTACTCCCTATTGTTTCCAGGATCAAATATAAAGTCTTCTGTTTGGCTTTTAAAACCTTTTCTAATCTTTTATGCCACACAGCAAAGGTGTCAAACTCACCTGTGGGTCAAATTCCTAGAAGCCCTGAACCTGATAAAAATGTAACTGGGAAATATTTAACAAAATCAATCAAATACAATACAAGTAATGCTAATGTGTGATTTTCTAAGTTAATATGTCACAGGGGTTCATTTCTATTTGAGTTTGACATTTCTGCCCTACACCACCCCTTCCCATGTATTCTGTGACCCCAGTAATGTTAGCTTCCTTGCTGGTCCTCACACATGACTCACCATCTCCCAACTCCATGCATTTCATTGGCTGTCACCATACCTGGAACTCACCTTCCTCACCTCCTGGCTCCACTGGCTTCTTTCAAGTCCCAGTTAAAATCTCATTTCCTATGGGAAGTCTTTCCCATTCCTCCTTAAAACTAGTGCCTTCCCTCTAAGATTTAGATCAAATTTATCCTTTCTCTATCTTATTTGTACACAGTAGTTTGCCTGTTGTCTCCCCCATTAGACTCTAAGCTCCATGAGAGCAGCAACTATTTTTTGCCTTGCAATTTGTCCCCAGTGTTTAGTATGATGCCTAGAATATGATGGGAGCTTAATGGAGGACTGATGCCCTCATTTGTTACAAACTCTCCTTTTCCATATCACAAAACTTGTTGAATTTTGCTTCAAAATCTCTCTCACAATGTTCATTTCCCCTCTATTTCTAAAGGCAATGGTCTAGTTTGAAGTCTTCTCCTTTTCATAGATTTAGAGACTAGAGAGCACGGCTGAAGTCATTTAGCAGAAATTCCTTCTTTATAGCTAAGGTAATTGAGGGCCGAACAAGTTAAACAACTTGGATAAGATCCCACAAGGAGCAAGTGTCAGAGTCAGAATTTGAACTCAGATCCTGACAGTAAATTCAGCACACCTTCCACAGAACTATACTGCCTCTCTGTCCCCAACTATCCCCAAATTAATCTCCCCAAAGCAAAGTTCTGATCACATCACTCCCATCAGAAACACATCCAAGGCTCCTGTGAGATAAAGTCAAGAATCTTAACTCTTCAGTATAGACAAACTGGTACCAAATTACTTTACAATCTTTTCTCTCTCTCTCCTTTCTTCCTGATACACACTATCCCACCATAGCTCAAACTTATCCTGGGGTTTCCAGATATGTCTTTGCTTATACCATTCCCCCTGCCCAGAAAGTCCTCCAACTCCTCTAATTATTATTCAATAAAATTTTCATGAGTTTATCTTAACTAAGGCTTCTGCCTCTCATTCAAACATTTATATTAAGCACCTCCTAAGTGCCTAGGAATGGAATACAAAGAGCAAGTGAGAGTATTATTCTATGAACAAGTACAAAGTACTTATGAATAAAATACAAATTAATCTCACACAAGAAAGACATTAGTCACACTGGGAATCAATAAAGGTCTCCTGGCAGAAGCTGCACTTGAGTTTGTACCTTGAAAGAAGCAAGTGAAGGTTACTGGGAAGTCTGTTCCATATATGGGGGAACAATCAAATCAAAGGCACAGAGATGGAAATGCAATGGGTACAGGGAAGAGCAGGAAGGCCAGCTCAGATGGAAGACAGACTGTATGAAGGCAACTATTATACAACAAGCCTGAAAACATAGGCTGGAGTCCTACTGTGAAGGACTTTAAATGACACACAGGTGAAGTAGAATTTTTGTCCTCCAACAGGAAGAAATCAGGGTACCTTCTTCCACAGATGAATTAGTGGGTTAGATTTGGGCCTTAGGAAAATCAATTTTGCAACTTTAGAGAGGAAGACCGATTAGGAAGCTATTGTAATATTCAAAGAGGTGATAAGCTCCAGAAGTTCTGTGAATGAGGAAAGGAGAGATTTTGTATAAACAGAATGAATAAGACTAGGCAACAAACTGGATATCAGGGGTGAGAGGAGGAAGTTCGAGAGAGAAGGAACATGACTCCAAGGTTGCTGTTGGAGCACCCTCCTTCAGTGATTGTTCCAATCCAATCTCTTCATTCCTCAGGGCTCTCTTACTAATGTTGTAGTAAGAAACCTTTTTATGGCAGTGGCACTGGATTCTCTTATGATTCTGAATTACTTTAGAGTTGCTGGAATCTGAGCTAAGGACAAATTCTCAAAGCATTGGAGAGAGAAAGTACCATGGAATAAAAGAAACTATCACAAAATCAGCACCAAGGCTGGAGATGCATTTTTTTAGAGGTTATTTTTTTTCTTTCCTTTAAACTCTTATATCAGAACTGGACCAAAAATTGGAGACAAGCAGAACAAATATCCCTAAGCTGTAAAGAGAGATGCTCAAGTTCTGGGTGAGAAGCTACAAAATACAAGAGAGCATTGTACTGGAGAAGTAAAAACAGACTTGGTATATCTTAAATATGAATCAAACCCAGTTGTGTGACCTTGAACAGGTTGCCTGGCTTCTTGGACCCTCAGTTTCTTTGATTACTTGAATTAACTACCACCACATGGTTATGAGTATTTTGTTAGCATAAAGAGGCTAAAGAATGAAAGATATGGTAAGAAAAAAGGAAAGAGGGGAGTGGAAAGGAAAGGGGAAGGGAAAACAGAGGAAGAAGAAGTGAAAGGGGGAAGAAAAGAAGAAGGAAAGGGAAAAACATCAGAATGTTTTACAACTGTAACAAACAAGGCTGGCCCTAGAAAAGAGTTAAGAAAATGCAGCTCCATGACTATGATGTAAAAACACACGTAATTAATAAAGATCAATAAATTAAAAAGACGAGAAAATGAAAGCCATTCCTACTTAACATTTATGTCAGGAGTATAGGTAAACTAGAACATTTCACTCTCTGCTTTGGAATCCTCAATTTCTTCATAAGTGGAATAAGGAGATTTTAACAGACTAAGAATTATGATCAGTGAAATGACTAACCACAATTCCAGAGTGTAAATTATGAAGCATGCTACCAAACTCTAGAGAGAGAGAGGGAAGTTCAAGTGAAAGAATGGGATGCACTTTTTTTGGAAATTACCAATACAGAAATTTGTCTGACTACTCATATTTACTACAAAGGTGAAATCACTGTGATCTTCAATAAATAGGGTGTGAAGCCTTTTCAAGGATAAAAACCAGCTTCTGGTAGAAGACTACCGGAGCAGATGGAGACAGAAACGTTCAAACAGACCCTGAAAATACTGAAATCTACATTCGACAGCTGCAACAGAGGGCAGAGTCAGGGTGCCTGGGGATCAACAAAGGTCCTAATGTCAGTAATCTCTAATGCATAGTCGGGACCAATGAGGGCTACACGGCAGGGTGCACAGACTATCTCACTACAAGGAAGATTGAAAATTTAGAAGAAATTATGAAGATAACTATTATCAAAAACAACTAAATTGGGAAACTAGTCCTCAATAATCATTTTAAAATTAAAAAAACAAAAAAACCTAGACATCAACTTTCAGGAAAATTGGTCAAATCTCCTAAAACTACAGATCAAAGTGAAAACAGAAAGAATCTACAAATTATCTCCTGGAAGAAATTGCCAAGTAAAAGCACATAAAAATATGAGTCAAATCCAATGCTTCCAGGTCAAAGAAAAAATAATGAAAACAAATAAAAAAGAATTCAAGTATCAAAAAGTCAGAGTCAAAATCACATAAGCCGATGTTGCAACTATGACAAAGGAGAGGCAACCTTAGAATATAATATGCCAAAAGACTTAAAAAAAAAAAAGAATAAGATCTTGAAAATCTGGTTATAATCACCCAAGGGTTGGTGGGGAAAGGGTGGGGGGAGAATGTATTTTTTAATCCATCAGGAGACTTTAAAGAATTCCTGGAAAAAATAGCAGTACTTCAAACAACTTTTGAAATTCAGATTAGATAAGAGAAACCCAGAAAGGTAACTTAAGTGCATTGGAAATATTTTAAGACAAATAATGATCAACTGCTGATTGTCAAATTGAGGAGAAGAGGTAAGTGTCCCTTCAGTATCCAGTTGTTTTCAAGGGTCACAGTAAATGAACATCAACTCAGGACCAGGGAACCACTATATTTCTTATCTGATTTAAAGAAAAGGAAAAAAGAAATAGAAAAGAGAATGCAGTGGGGAAAAAATGAAGAAAAAGAAGGAAGAATTCTTTCTTATCGTTAAGCTATGCTAGAAGAGTATGAAAATAAGGAAGTGGGGTTTGGGAAAATAGGCATCAAGAACTTTGCTCTTATCTGAACCTAGTAAAGGAAGGTGGCTTATTCACACACACACACACACACACACACACACACACACACACACGCACGCACACGTGCACGCACACACACGCACACACAGAGTTTCATGTATAAAAGCATTAAAATCAATATGGAAATAGAGTCAGGGAGGGGGGAAAAGAGGCTTAAGCTGCAGGGGCTGAATTGGAAAAGAAATAAGGCTAACAAAATACAATTACAGAGGGCGGATCATAAAGCAGGCTCTAAAAAGTGAGAAAGAGTAAGAACCAATGTTTGGGGTCTAGATTTGGTGATAGGGGTGGAAAATGGGTAGGATCGTACCACTTTCATTACAAATGACTATTATCAATCACATTTCTTTTCATTCCCCTACATTAATCTTCTTTGTAAAGAAAGGGGGGTGAAAAACAAAAGAAAAATAAGAGGATATGATGGAGAAACATAATTAATAATCATAACCATGAATATGGAAAGGAAAAACTTGCTCATAAAACATAGGAGAGCAAAACTGATTATAAAGCAGATTCCAACAACCTGTATCTTTTTTTTTTTTTTTTTTGCTTTTTGGAGGGCAGTTGGGGTTAAGTGACTTGCCCAAGGTCACACGGCTAGTTTTTGTTTTAAGTGTCTGAGGCCGAATTTGAACTCAGGTCCTCCTGACTCCAGGGCCAGTGCTCTATTCACTGCGCCACCTAGCCGCCCAACAACCTGTATCTTACCAAAAAAAAAAACTCACTTGAAACATTCACAAAGCACTCAATATTCACACAACCCCAAAACGAGTGCCTAGAAAAGAATTTATCATGCCTCATGATTCAAAAAAGTAGAGACAGAAAGCATGATCTCAGGCAAAATGAAACTAAAAAGAGGTGTATTTAAAAGAGAAAAACAAGAAAACTATATCATGCCTAAAGGAAGCATTAGTAATGAAAATATCAATGTTTAATATGTATGAACAGAAAAGCCTAACTCTCATGTACATAAAGGAAAATGTACTAAAGAGAAATAGACAAAATTATAATGCTGAGGTACCTCAACATGCCCCTTCAGATCTAGATAAATTTAACAGAAGATAAAAAAAAGATAAGAACCTGAGCACAATTTCAGAAAAGTTAGATGTTATAAATCTATGATGATAACTACATGGAATTAAAGAAAAGCATGTTTCTCAGTTTTGCATGACACCTATACAAAAACTGACTATTTGCTAAAGGATAAAAAACACATAAGCAGAAATAAAAATCACATCCTTTACTTATCACAATACAATACAAATATAATTAATAAAGGGGATCAAAAGAGAACATTCAAATGTACAGACTAAATAAAGTAATCCTCAAGAATAGCTTGATCAAAAAAAAGAAAAAAATCATTTTTAAAAAAGTTACATGAGGCAACATACAAAAAATTTTAGGATGCAGTCAAAGCAGTCCTTGGGGGAAATTTTACTCTCTATATACTTTCATCAACCAAAGAAACAACAGATTGTTGAATGCAGTGTACAACTAAAAAGAAAACTAAAAAGAAACCAATCAAATTCCTCAACTAAACACAAAAATAAAAATTCTGGAAATCAAAGAGACAAAATTGAAAAATAAAATTGCTGAGTTTACAAATAAAGCTCAGAGATTTTTAAAGCTAATAGCAAACGATTAGTTTTTCTCTTTGCTAAGTTGGCAGAATCAAAATTGGAAAAGAATTTTTAACAGAAAAAAATGACATGAAGGAAATTATTGGAATTATTTTTGCCTACTTATTAGCCAACAAAACTGATAACAAATGTAACAGATCACTTGTGAAAGCAGAAAATATAAAGATTAACAGAATAAGAGAATTTAAATGACCGAATCTCAAAAAAATAAATTTAACAAGCCATGAATGAATTAACAAATGAAAAAAGGGGGAAAGGCTGATATATTTATAAATTCTCTCAAACATTCAAATAAATACTGATGACTCTATCACAAGTTTTTTTGCAAAAAATAAAGAAGACATCCTACCAAAGTTCTTCAATGAGATAAATATGGTCCTGATACCTAAACCAAGGAGAGATAAAGGAGAGAAAGAAAACTATAGAACAATATCTCTAATGATGATAGATGTGAAATTTATAAAATCAGACATTAGCAAAAAAAAGCACCAGAAAAATATTTAAAATGTTATATAACACGATCAGATTGAGTTTAAACTAAAAATAATCAAGAGTTGGCTCAATATTAGGAATATAATAAACATAACAGGCCATATAAAATAACAATGAAAAGGCCTGTCATATCAATGGATGTAGAAACTTTTTGAGAAAATACAACTCATTTTATTTTAAAACACTAAAAGCATAAGAAAAAAATGGGTAGATATTTCATTAAAATGTTAGCCAGTATCTAAAATCAAATGGTATCATTATCTGTAATGGGGAAAGATTAGAGAGCGGCCTTTGCAATAAGATCAAAGGCAAAGCACAGATGTTTATTGCCATTCCTATTATTTGATATATTTATGAAAATACCAGCTATTACAATAACATAAGATCAAGAAATTGAGAGAATAAGCACAAAGAAAAAACAAAGTTATCATTATTTCTAGATGATACTATAGTTTTCTTAGAGAACCTTAGAGTTAATTAAAAATAATTAACTGAACAAAAAACCAAGACCAGTAAAGTAATGGGATATAAAATGAATGCATGAAAAGCATTAGCCCTTCTATATATTGCCAATAAAACCCAGCAGGAAGAGATTTTTAAAAAGCAATTATATTCAAAATAACTAGAAAATATAGCCAATATTCAGGAGTCAATCTACTAAGACAATCTCAGGAATTATATTAATTCAATTGCAAAATACTCTTTACAGAAATCAAGGAAGCCCTAAATAATTGAAGAGATACTAATTACTCATGGCTGAGTCATGACGCTATAATAAAAATGATATCATTTAACTTAGAGACATATCATCATACCAGTCAAACTTATTAAGAGTTATTTTTATGGAACAAAATAAAATTCTATAACAAAATTCATCCAGTGGAATATAATATGATCAAGAACCTCAAGAGAAATAATGAGAAAGAAAAGTAGGAATGAAAAGAGTTTACCTTTCCTGATATCAAATTGTACTAAAAAGCAATAGCCATCATAGTTATTTAGTACTTATTGAAAAATTGAAAGTTAAGTATTGGAGTAGACTGGGAAAACAACATCCAGAAATACTCAACCACAGTAGCAAAATATTCTAGGAATCCAAGTATATAAGCTACCAGGGAAAGGACACCCTACGTGATAAAATTAAACAAAGCTATTAAAAACTGTTGGGAAAACTGGAAAGAAATCTGGCAGGATATAGATCTATGCTAACATCTCACACCATATAGCACAATAAATTCCAAACAGATATGTGGTCATTAAAGGCAATATTATAAACAAATTAGAGAAAAGATGGAGATACCTTTCACAACTACGGATAGGGGAAGAGTCCTTGAACAAACAATGACAAAGATGATCCTAAAAGACAAAATCAATAATTCTAATTAAATAATTATAAAAGCTTTTAAAACAAATTATAATTAAAAGAGAAACACTGGAGAAAACATCTTCACAGCACATTTCTCTGATAGAGATCTAATAACTAAGATATACAGGAAAGGATAAAAATACATTATAACAGAGACATTTCTTAATAGATAAATGGGCATAGAATATAAACGGAATGTTTTCCACTGAAAAATACAAGCTATCAGAACCCATAGAAAATATTCAAAATAACTAATAATATGATCAATTTAATTTAAAATAACATCCTATCTATCAGATAGGCAAAAATAACAAAAAAGTAAATGACACATTATTAGAGAAGCTGTGGGAGAAAGACACACTAATGAATTTTTGGAGGCATTGCGAACTGATCTAACCATTTTGAAAAGCAATTTGGAACTGTATCCTCAAAGTCCTGGAACATTATAACCTTTGACCAAGTTAAATTACTACTAGAAAATAATATTAAGCATACATGACAAAGAGATCATTGAAGGAATGAAGAAGAAGAAGAAGAAGAAGATGATGATGATGATGATGATGATGATAGCATTCAAATAACACTTTACAAAGCTTTGATCCTCACTACAACCCTGTAAGGTAGGTGCTATTATTACATTTACAGATGATGAAAATGAGGCCAATAGACATTAAGCAATTTGCCCAAAGTCACACTTTTGGCAAGTGTTTGTGACAAGATTCAAAAACACAGACTGTCCTGATTCCAAGTTCAGCACTCAATCTACTATACCAGTGTAAGTATCAAACTCAGAAAGAAAAGATCC
>JAQQSW010014826.1:0-12023 GCA_028646575.1 Pseudocheirus occidentalis | reverse complement strand
ATTGGAGAATTAGGTAGCTAAAGTATATCTAAATGTTAGCAAAATATTTGACAAAGAATCTCAAATTATTTTTGTGGTGAGGATAAAGATTATGGCACACTGAGTCTTACAGAATCTGCTTCCCCATCTATAAAATGGGAACAGCACTGCCAACGATATCTTCCTTAATGGGTTATTCTGAGAAAAGTACTTTTTATGATTTTTAAGAAATACAAGAGTTATTATTTATGAAGATAAGTTCACTTTAGCAAGAGTTCTTGGTCTGAGGTATTTAAATTTGGGCTTGAAAAGATATTTTGATGACTGTATATGAATGTATATAATTATTTTCCTTTGTAAGCTTTTATGTGTCACTTTTGTGCATTGAAGGACATTAAGGAGTCTATAGGCTTCACAACATGGTCAAAGGGGTCAATGGCATGAAAAGATTTAAAGAAATCGTTCTTTAGTTATATCTTAAAATATTGTTTTTCTTTCAGTCATATCATCCACACAATCGTATCTAGGAAAAACAGATTTAAAAGATACAAAGATTTATTTCACTTAGAGTTCTATTTTGAAAAGTATTACTGACAGACCAATGTACAAATAAAACATTTCTTCCAAAGACTCAAACAATATAATATACATTATCTTGGGTGGTCATGTAAATATAACTGAGGTGTAGAATCCTGTCAAGAAAAGGAGTATGTCTTCTGTTTTTATAAGATGGCATTCTTTTTCATAAAGCTTATTATCAGCATGAATATTTAGTGGATGTATTTCAATTTAAAATTTGATTCTGAAGAGAAGCTTTTTTTTTTAGATGGTGAAAATGCTTTAAATAACTGAGCTAGTGAATCTTTTCAAAAGTATGGTTTTCAAGTGACAAAGACATTAGACCAGTTTTCCTGGGATTAATTACCTATTCCCAAATTTCAAGTTGCTTCACTTTTACATACCTTGTAAAACTACTCTTGGTGAGTTTAAAGTTTAATATGCCCAATCCTCAACAAATACAACTGTTAAATACAGTAGTTAAACAGTCATCAAAGCATACCTAATATCCAAAGAACTTTCTGGAACAGAATAGCATAATTTACATTAAGATAACTATCAGGAAAGTAAGTTCTATTTTAGAGCATATTTTGAGGATGGGAAAAACATTTGAAGATTTTTATATTTCTTTCTATCTAAAATTTATTCATTTGTAGTACAAGATTTCTCTACATTGCTCCAGTGATCAAAAAGGATTATCCATTTTCAGACGGGGTAAAAAAAATGTGGCTCGTTCACTAATCTGTATATTTTTCTACTCAATACAAGATGGATATCTCTGACATAAAACATAGTTTTTTCAGTGCTACTAACTACTTAATCTTTCAAATGCTACATTTTTCTCTTATCCAGATATATAGATTCCATGGAAACAACCTCTCCACCTCCTTATCTATTCAATGTCTGACTTTTGAAGGAATTTAATTCATTTAATAAGCCTTTAGATATTGGAGAAGGACTAGGAGGTATTGAAATCTATCTCAAAGTACTTTGTAAGTAATGATTGTGACCAGATACCTGAACACATTTACATCATTATTTTATACAAGGGAATGAACACAAATGGGATTCAATAATGTATTCAAGAATAATGTTGAATCAAGGCTAAAAAATCTTTTCTTCACAGTCAAAATGTTTGATTTTTATCCTACCTGCCCTTTACTCATTGAGTTTTCTATAAAAACAAATGGACAAACATATAACTTTGTTGACTCAAAGTTTTATCAACAAGGTCAAGTGACAGGGTATGTCTAAAGTCTAAAATCAGCTCTACTTTAGCCTTTCAAAAAAGTCAGAAACATGTCAAATAAGATTTAAGAACAAATAAAACATGAGGGAATTTTTAAAAAGACTAATATAAAACAACAAAAAATGAGCTGGAATGGAGAATCCAATTAAAATCAAGCAAAATTGGAAGAACATTTGGGGTTTACACACAAAAGCAACTTGAATCATATCTCATCAAGCCAATATGAAAGCTAATGGTATTTCTGAAAATGAAAATGAAAAAAAAGCTGAATACTGTATTTCAGAAAATCATGTAAGAAAATTGTCCAGAAGTCTCAGAAATAGAGGGCAAAGTACAGATTGAAAGAATCTATAGAACAATATCAAATTCAAATTACCCAAAATCTCTTTTTTTTCTCATTTCCACATTAATATAGGAGTCTAGTAAGAGGTCAAGAGTAGTCCTTTTATATACCAAGGAAAAACAACCAAAATGATATGATTTTTTATAAACCATAACAAGGAAACCAAAATAATTTCCTCACAAAAATATCTCCTGTCAGAACTGAACATAAATAGGAAAAATAAGAGATGAATTTTCAACAGGGTGGATGAATTTTAACCATTCATATTGGAGAAACCAGGGAAGATCAAGTTCAACCGAAAGAAGATGAAGAAAAAAAAACATAAAGTATTGTAAGATAAGTGGTCGGTCAATAGTTAAGTTCTGCAGAAATGTCAAGAAGAAAATTGCAGAGGAAATAATTGTTGGCAAACCTCATGGAGGGGGAGAAGATAGAAATATACTGGGGGAAAGAAGGAGGTAAGAAGAAGAAATGAATTAATATTTTTGGAATAACTGCTATATATAATGTTTATTCAAAGAGTTTATAGTGGGATAAAGGTATTTAGATTCAATCACTGAGCTAATCAAATCCAAAGAAAAGTGGATATTGGCAGGGAAGAACAAGAGGGAAATAGGGAGAAAGAAGAAAAATGGTAGGGATTAGGGGAAGAGAGAAAGAGATTAGCCAGGCAATGGTAGGGTGAAGTGAAGTTGCCTGTGGTTGTGGAATAGTATAAAACTGTTTCAAGAAGAACAACTTTAAGTTATTTAATTATAGTTTTTCAAATTAACATCATGACATGATGGTGAAAATACTTTAAAATGACTGTTTTGAATATTAATGGACTAAAATCACCTGTTAAACAGAAGAGAAGAACACAATGCATTGGAAAAGAGAACTCGATAATTTGATGCATTTAAATCACACTTAAAATGTAAGAACATATGCACAATTAATTAAGACTAGAATTAAATTTATTGTAGATGATATAACTCTCAGTTTGTGAATAAAGAAATTGAAATAATAGATACTATTAAAAAAGAAACTACATTATGTTTAAAAGTATTATAGTTCAAATAAAAGCAATATTAAATGTATATGCTCCAAATGGTATATCATCTAAATACTACAATAAAAAGCTAAATATATGCAAAAGTTCTTGCTGGTAAGACAATAATAGTAGATGACTTTATTGTTCTTCTTTCAGCATCTGATAAATTTACTGAAAGATAGAAACAAAGAAAACTAGAAGGAAATGAAGAAAATTCTGGAAAATATATTTGATAGTCTAATCATAATTATGTAATTACTATCTTAAACATATGTATACTCTTCAGCAACACATGATATCTTTCTAAAATATTTCACATGGAAGGAAAAATGAAACATAAATATATTTATAAAGGTAGAAATATTAAAGAAATATTTATGAATGGCTATAGAAATGGCAATATGCTAAGAAGACTTGAATGAGGACTAAATAATAAATTAGTGAAAGATGAAATTATAAGCCAACAAGTAATTATATTACAGAGGTACTTATATAATAGTGAAAATATATATCAAAATTTTTAAGGTGCAGGTAAAATAATCCTCAGAAAAAATGATATTTCTGAAAATAAACATAAACAAAGAAGCCTAATAAAATGAGTGCAAAGTATTTAAAAAGGAAAAAAAATGAGAAACTAGTAAAATAGGAAAACAAAATTAAATTAAAAATACATAAAACTGAAAACAAAAGACTATTAAACTGATAAAAAACAAAACCCTGTTTTTGAAAATACTAATAAGATCCATGTAACTATTTTATTTGAATGTAAGAAATTTAATTCCCAAACTACAAAATAAAGAAATAAAATTCACTAAAATGAAGAAGTAAAATCATCAGAAACTACTTAATCTCATAGAGATAATACATATCTGAGGGGAGATTTCAATTTAGGTCCTTTGATTTTAGAGTTAAACTCTTTCTACTATACCATGCTGCCTCCCAATGACTTACTTAAGCAAATAAAGATATGTTTGCTATTTAGCATTATTTTTTACATTCAAGTGCAATACTTTTGTATGAATATAAATAATTTTATATTACTGTCTATAAAATTGTACATGCCCACAAAGTGTCCTATCATAGAGATTTAAAAATCCCAGAAGTATAAAGTGCTAAACAATAGACCCTCATTGAATAGGGTCTTCTTTATTTACCCCACTGCATGGCATTGTATTTGAAGACTGGCTCATGAGAATTAAAAGGTAAATTATAAATTCAGACCAGGACCAAATTTAAAATCACCTTTGTTCTTTGTTGTGCCTGAGTTTCAGTATAGATACTCAGCTGTGTGAGATGATGAGTCTCTAGTCTTTGGAGCCTTTTCTCAGAATCCACATAAAAGCAAGACAGCAGGACCTTAAAGCTCTGAAAAATGACCCAATGAATCAACTATGAATCGAGTCATACTCTATCCTAATTTCACTTTCTTCTTTGTCTTGTTCCCTTCAACAACGACAAAACTTAAAGAATCCAAATGTCAGCATCTTACTTCACCAATTATTATTCAGAACTACTACAAGGCAATGGAAACACAAGCCATAGGTAGTACATGCCATTTATAAAAAGGAAAGCACATGTCATTTACTAAAAGGAAAATTGGAAAATTATTGGTGCTCATAATAACACACTATAATGAGGTGATCAGAAAAAGACTTGAACATTAGCATCATCCTTGCTCTCCAGCACCACTGAACATTGGGAAAAAGAATATCCTTCAATAAATGCCATTTGGATATGTATGTTTTTGCATGAAGACAGTATTTTTCCTTCCTAGCCTGAAGAGTGATTTCACACAGAAATCACTTGGTTAGAGAAGCATTTGTTGTTAAATACAGAATATAACTAAAATAAAAGAATGGATCTAATGAAGGATTAGTTAAGAAGGATTCTTATATATGCTGGAAAGGAAGGTAAAAGTAGGGAGTTATGGAGCATGGAACAAGGTAGTAGAGAAGCAGTTGGAGACTGAAATGGCATTATATATAATGTATGTATATAACAATAAATGAAACTTAATTAAAGTTTGGAATTCAGCATAATAATGAGAAGGAGTGTGAAGTGGAAGGAAAAAAATTGGGATCATATTAGTACACACACACACACACACACACACACACACATAATAAACAAGAGTGACCAAAGAGCAGGGGGAAAAACCCTAAGAATATTTGATGGGTAAAAATAAAACATACTCACAAAAAATAACAACTACAACACTACATTTAAGAAGATTAATTACCACAGAAAAAAATAAAGAGAATGAAGGAATAGATAAAAGAGAGAAACTCAAAAATTTGCTGCATATTTAAAACACATAGACAAATATAGTTTGGAAGAAAAGAACTGGAACAAAATCTATAATGCTTCAGAAGATTCAATCATGTTTCAGATAAGACAACAATAAATATTGATAATGTTGAGTATCAAACAATACATTTCTGTTTATTTTTTAGTTTACAACTTTCATTTCCACAAGATTTTGAGTTACAAATTCTCTCCATGTCTTTCCCCTACCCACCACCCCCAAACAGTGATCCCACTGAATACCCCCTCCCCCAATCCACTGTCTCCTGTATCTTCTCCCATGCCCCCTCCAACTTTCCAGTAGGGCAAGATGGATCTCCATACCCCAGTGCCTGTATATCTTATTGCCCAGTTCCATGTAATTTAAAAAACATTTTATTTTAAAACTTTGAATTCCAGATTCTTTCCCTTTTTCACTCATTACCCACCTTTACTGAGAAGATGAGTAATTCAATATAGGTTGTACATGTGTAGCTACAGAAAACATTTCCATAGTGGATATATTGTGAAAGACTGACCATATTTCCCTCCATTCTATGCTGCTGCCCACTTGTTCTGTTTTCTACTTTCTACTGTTCTGTTTTTCTACCCTGACCCTTTCAAAAGTATGTACTTCTGAATGATATAAACTCTAAACTGAGTATCTTGCCACACAGGAGAATAGGGGGGATGTGAATGAGAGGGGGGGTGATGGAGGGAAGGGTGGGGTGGGGGGAGGGTTGTGGGAAGCACACACCTCAGTAAAGGGACAGGGACAGGGTAGAGAACAAAACAAGGGGAGGTGCAGGATAGGAAGGAGGGACATACAATCAGTCTCTCACAATTTGCCCACCATGGAGATGTCCTGCATAATTACACATGTACAGCCTGTATTGAATTTGTGCTCCTTCCAGTGGGAGTGGGTGACAGGGGAGGAATTGCAAGTATCTAGAATTTAAAGCTATACAATCAAATGCAACTGGGAAATAATACATACAGGGACGGCGGCAGGGAGCCCCCTCCCTGCCCTACTTGAAACCTAGAGGGGCATTGGAGGAGGACATAAAAGGGAACAGATTGTGGGAGGGGTCTTACAATGGGATCAATGTTTTGGGCTGGGGGGTAGGGGCAAGAAGGGGAGAAAATTTGTAACTCAAAACCTTGTGGAAAAGAATGATGTAAGCAAGAAAATAAATTAAAATTAAAAAGAAAAGTATGTACTTCTAACTACCTTCCCCTCAATCTGCCCTCCCTTCTAACATCCCCCATCTTACCCCTTCCCTCCTACTTTCCTGTTGTAATGGTAATGTAATTTGAATTTGAAGATCACTTTGTATTAGCAAAGGTAACAGGTACTTAGCACTTAATAATTAATCAAGACTCGGTTAAAGAAACAGAAGGCATGAATCCCTGTTGTGACCTAACAGGAAGGGGTTGGCTGAAACAGGAAGGTAATGCTGTCTGTATACAAGGTAAGAACCTAGCTGGGAATGTTAGATCTTCTTGGAGCAGGCTTACATGGAAGCAGAAGCTGCTGCCACTGGGGTGGCTGAAGAGGGGACCCCCCCCCCCCTTCCCAGGCTGGAGAGAATGATTCTTATTTGGAGAAGCTGGATGAAGTGATTTTGATTGTGGGGAAAAAGATGAAACTTCTGCTGAGTCTGAGGGCCAGCTGGAGCTCCTAAGGATTTCCAAGGGCCAGTCAGAGTTGAGGGCCACATGGAGCTGCCAAGGATTTTTGAGGGCTAGCCAGAGCTTCCAAAGACTGGGGAAGCATGACTGGAATGCTGGTACTTTGTATAAATCTGTTTGTGGCTTTGTTGAACCTTGACTTCTGGGAGCAGAGACTGTGAAGGATTTAAGGTGGACTGGACACTGTAACCTTCAATGTGAGGCAGGACCTGCATGGAGAGCTGGATAAGGACCTGGGACCTGTCTATCTTTGTACCCAGGCGACAGTTTTGTGAATCCAGGGAGAATTTGGACCATGCAAGGGGATCCAGGGAATCTGAGAGACTAGCCCAAGTCAAGCTGAAAGAAGACTTTACTTGGATACTGTGTATTGACTGAGAACTTGTAATTTACTAGTGACCTAGGGGTGGAGGGTCTGTGTATTTTCTGATGACTCAATAGTGAATGATGAAAGATGATTGAAGGATTGAGTTGATTGAATGATTGATTGACTAAATGACTGTACTAAGTGAATGATAACTCAATAAATAATTGATTTGTAACTTAATGTGCCCCATGAGTGAAGAACTTTTGTACTTTGTGTCCCTTGAGGAGGCAAACCTATTTAAGGATAATTGAATGATTGAGATGATTGAATGCTTGAAAAGTTACTAATTGATTGTTCTTTGTTGAAAACTTTGTGACCACTGTGGTGAAAACTATGTGGACATTTTCTGTGATAAATTGTTTGAATACTGTATTTTGATTTTTTTTTGATAAGTTGTAACATTGTGAATGCTGCACCTTGATTTACTGTGAATATTTTGCTATGGGTTGTCATTGAATAGAGTGTTCACTATACTGTGTAATCAGAAACTTGAAAAACTGTTCACAGAAGCATTCTTTTGAAAAGCTGCTAGTGCGTGGCTTTACACCTGTAGGTTAAGATACGCAGTTGAGTGTGTATATTTTCCCCTTCTTAAGCCAAATTCAAGTTAGTAAGGTTGATACACTCCCTTTTGCCTTCTCATTATTCCCCTCAATTGTAACAATTTTCTCTTGCCTCTTTTATATGAGATTATTTACCCTATTCTGTCTCTCCCTATCTCCTCTCATTATATTCCTTTCTCACCTCATAATTTTATTTTTTAGATATCATTCCTTCATTTTCAACTGATCCTGTGCCCTTTGTCTATGTATACATGTATACATATATACACAAACTCAAATATGTATTTATGCCCTATATATACCTATACCTTCCTATATACACACACATTTATATTCCCTTCAACTATCCTCATACTGAGAAAAATTTTATAAGTTACAATTAGAATTTTTCCATGTAGGAAGGTAAATTGTTCAACTTTAATAAGTTCCTTATGATTTCTTTTCCCTCTTTACCTTCTCATGCTTCTCTTGCTTCTTGTATTTGAATGTCAAATTTTCTATTCAACTCTGGTTTTTTTCATCAAGAATGTCGGAAAGTCCTCTATTTCATTAAATAGCCATATTTTCCCCTGAAACATTATAATCAGTTTTCCTGGGTAGGTGATTCTTGGTTTTAATCTGAGCTCCTTTGACCTCCAAAATATCATATTCCAAGCCCTTCATGTAGAAGCTGCTATATCTTGTGTTATCCTGATTGTTTTTCCATCATACTCAAACTGTTTCTTCTTGACTGCTTGCTTGCAGTTTCTCCTTGACCTGCAAACTCTGGAATTTCAGTATAATCTTCCTAGGAGTTTTCTTTTTGGGATTTTTTCAAGAGGTGATCAGTGAATTTTTTCTATTTCTATTTTGCCTTTTGGTACTAGAATATCAGGGCAATTTTGCTTGATAATTTCTTGAAAGATGGTGTCTAGGCTCTTTTTTTGATCATAGCTTTCAGGTAGTCCAATAATTTTAAAATTCTTTCCCCCAGATCTATTTTCCAGGTCAGTGGTATTTCCAGTGAGATATTTCACATTGCCTTCTTTTCTTTCATTTGTTTGGATATGTTTTATAGTATCTTGATTTCCCATAAACTCATTAGGTACCATTTGTTCCAGTTTAATTCTGAAGGTATTATTCTCTTCTGTGGGCTTTTGAAATTCCTTTTCCATCTTGCAAATTTGACTTTTTAAGGCATTCTTCTCCTCATTGGCTTTTTGGGCCTCTTTTGCCATTTGAGTTAGTATACTTTTTAAGATGTTATTTTCTTCAGTCAGGTTATTGTCTCTCTTTTCATGATTTTCTTGTGTCATTCTACTTTCTCTTCCCAATTTTTCCTCCACTTCTTTTACTTGAGTTACAAAATCCTTCTTGAGCTCCTCCATAGCCTGTAACCAATTCATATTTTTCTTGGAATCTTGTGGTGCAGGAGTTCTGACTTCATTGTCTTCCTCCCATTCCATGCTTTGATCCTTTTGGTCCCCCCAAAAAAAGGAATATAAGGTTTGATTACTGTGCTTCCTTTGTTTCCTCTGCTCACTCATGGTGCCACTCAATTACTTGACGTTTGAGCTCTTTGCCATGGTAGACATCTGTTTCCAGAGAGGAAAGCTTTGCCCCAAATTGCTGGGGATTTTACAGCTGCCAAAGGTATTAGTTGGGGGCTCATTCTGAAGCCCCCCTAAGCTCTGGCTCACTGGCCACAAACCCCAGGACCTCCACCCAAAACAGCAATCCAGATCCAATCAGGTTAAAGCAGTAGTGATTACCCTATGAATGCTTGATTGGTCTCCCTACAATCTACAAGCCAGGAGCTTTGGAAGCAACTGCTGCCACACCTCCACTGCTTCTCACCCTGGGGGCAGGGTCAGACCATAATCTTTTGTCCCACTCCCCTCCCTAGTTCTAACAGAGTTCCACATAGATCCTTTACTTGCTCTTTTGCATTTAATGATTGATAAGTCTGGAAACTGCCACATCTCTTGGTGATCCACTCTCCTGAAGTCTGCTCTGGCCACTGCTGGTCGGGGCCACCCTAAGACTAAAACTTGGGCTCAAGCAGGGCTTGTCTTGTTTCCCAGAGTGCTGTGATGGACCCTTCCTGTCAGCTTGCTAGGCTGCCTTCAGTGGGAGATTCATTTCTGCCTGTCACTTTGTGGGTCCTGTAGCTCTAAAATTTGTTTAAAGTCATATTTTTTACATATTTGAAGTTATTGGGGGTGGGAACTCATGGAATTTTCCTGTTTCTATGCTGCCCTCTTTGCTCTGTCCCAAACAGTATATTTTAATAGAAAAAACTGAGCATCAATTATTTGGGAGTTCAACTAAAACCTATAAATAAATATATTTATTTATAAATTTATTTATAAAGGATCTTAAAAATTAGAGATGAAATAAAGAAACTTGTAAATAAAAAGTCCATAGAACTGACCAAGAAAACAAAGATGTCTTAAAATAACTAAAACCATCTAAAACTTGACCTATCTGGGTTAAGATCAAATGTAAAGATCAAAAGTGAACTAGTAGAAAAAGTGATCAATAAAAGGAGAAAGTAAAATCATATTATCAACATGAAAAGTGAATTCATAGTGAAAAGCAAATAAAGAGAAAACCAGAAATTGATAATACAATTAGATGTCAGTAAACCTGAAAATTCAACAAAAGTACAGGATTATGGATAAAAATCTAGAAAACCAAAACTTATAAAATCAGAAACAAAGATCTTGAACTATCAAACTATAGGGGAAAAATAAACCTTAGCAATCCATAAATGAACTGATAAAAAGGTAAGAAAAAAATCATGGCCCAGATGGATATACAATCAGAATATAACACAAATTTAATGAGTAATAAAATCTATGACAAGTTTTCTCAAAAAATAGATATGGAAGACTTCACATCAACCTCATTTCTTCAAATACATAAGTTTATAAGGACCAAACTTTAGAGAGATATGTCTGAGAAATAAAAGTACTGACATATTTTATTAATGAAAAAATTAGAATTTTATTAAAAACACTGATTTTTATAATATTTCATAAATTTTGAATTTGAATAAAATATTTTCAAGAAGACAACAACATTTTCAGAAAATAATTCACTGCAAGCTAAATTTATAGTGAGGATTCAAGGATGGTTCGACATTAGGAAAACAAGTAGCATACTTAGTTATAAAAACAACATTTGAAAAACAATTACTTAATAAATAAATAAATTAATTAAAAACCATTTTTAATAAAACATGCCCCAATAAATTCTTAATGTATAAATTACCTAAATACAAAAGTCAGTACATTAACAAAACTGGCTTAGTGAAGCATCCCTTACTACATGTGGGATAAGAGACGAGTATAAAAGGTTAAAGAAATGATTGTGATTGTATAAAATTTTAAATATTTTCACTAACAGAATGAATGTCAAGAGAATAATAATACAAAATAAAGATATGGGTAAGTATAGAAAAATGCTGACATAAAATATCTTTGATAATAATAAGATGTACAAAAATATATTAGGAATTGACTCAAAACTTGGAGTAAATAAGATTTAAATCCATTCTCCAATGGACAAGATGTGAAAAAATATCAATAATTTTCAAAAGAAATAACAATAAAAGAGTAACAATTGTTAATCATCAATAATCTATCTGAAAAAAGTTTTGAATATCATGAATAATCAGAGAAATGAGAACAACTTTATTACATAATACCCATCATCCTGGCAAAGATTCAAAAAGATCAGTAAGTCCAATATTATGAGGACCACAGGAAGACAGGTATTCTGATTTACTGCTGATAAAGAAAGTCTGGGTGCTCAGGGGCGGAGCCAAGACGTCGGCAGAAACAGCAAGGTCCCGCAGCTCCCACACCCCCACCCTAAACACCCATAAAATATGAGCCCAGAAAAGTCTAGGAAAGTCTAGGACTCTCAGACTCACAAAAATACAGAGAACCCATCTCTCGCTGAATGCAGCT
>JAQQSW010014825.1:0-12023 GCA_028646575.1 Pseudocheirus occidentalis | reverse complement strand
CAGAGGGCAAAATAGAACTTGAAAGAATTCACTGATCACCTCTTGAAAAAGATCCCCAAAAGAAAACTCCTAGAAATGTTATAGCCAGGTTCTAGAGCCCCCAGATCAAGGAGAAAATATTACAGGCTGCCAAGAGGAAGCAATCTGAATACAACACAATCAGGATAATCCAGGATATGGCAGCTTCTACATTAAAGCATCAAAGGGCCTGGAATATGATATTCTGGAGATCAAGGGAGCTAGAATTAAAACCAAGAATCACCTAACCAGCAAAATTGAGTATAATGTTTCAGGGGAAAATATGGTCATTCAGGGAGGTGGAGGACTTTCAAACATTCTTGCTGAAAAAAACAGAACTGAAAAGAAAATTTGACACTCAAATACAAGAAAGCATGAGAAGGTTAACACAGAAAAGAAATCATAAGGATCTTATCAAAGTTGAACTATTTACATGCCAATATGGAAAAGCGATAATTGTAACTTACAAAACTTTTCTCAGTATGAAGATAGGTGAAGGGAATACAAATGTGTATATATATATGTATACATACACATATGTCTATATAGGAGGCCATATGAATACATATCTGAATATGAATATATGTGTGTGTGTGTGTGCACATGCACAGAGGGCACAGGATCAACTGAATAGGAAGGGATGATACTTTAAAAGGTGAAATTCTGAGGTGGGAGAGGATTAGGATGAGAGGAGACAGGGAGAGACAGAATGGGGTTAATCATCTCATATACGAGAGTCTAGGGATAACTGTTACAATGGAGGGGAAGAACATGAAGGCAAAAAGGAATGGGTCAACCTTACTCTCATTGAATTTGGCTTAGGGAAGGAATGACACAAACTCTAAACTGGGTATCTTGCCACACAGGAGAGTATTATGGGGGGATGGAGATGAGAGGTGGGATGATAGAGGGGAGGGCATGATAGGGAAGAGGGTTGCTGGAAGTACACACTTCTGTAAAGGGACAGGGACAGGGTAGAGAATAGAACAAGGGGGGTGGGGTGGGATAGGAAGGAGGGACATATAATCAGTTTCCCACAATATGTCCATTATGGAGATGTTCTGAGTAACTACACATGTACAGCCTGTACTGAATTGCTTGTCTTTCCAGTGGGGGTGGGTGACTAGAGAGGAAGGGAAAGAATCTAGAATTTAAAGTTCCATAATCAAATGTTAAAAAAAAATTTAAAAAAATATATATATATATATATAATTATTAACTACGTGCAACTGGGAATTAAGATATAAGGCACTGGAGTAAGGAGACCCATCCTGCCCTACCAGAAAGTCAGAGGGGCAATGGGGGAGGACATAGGAGAGTACAGACTGGGGGAAGGGCTATACAGTGGGATGGCTATTTTGAGGCGGTGGGGAGGGGAAATATGGGGAAAAAATTTGTAACTCAAAATCTCATGGAAATGAGTGGTGTAAAGAAGAAAATAAATAGATAGATATATAGACAGACAGACAGACAGACAGACAGATAGATAGACAGATAGATAAATGAAGGCTTTCTTCTTCCCAGTAGGTAACAATCTCCCCTTCTAAGACCTAGCACAAATACTTTGCTTCTTAACCTTCTAACACATTTAAATATTTTGTATATTACAGCTTTCTATGACTGTGTCATAACTGCTATTAGATTATAAATTTTATGAGAGTAGGGCTGTCTTATCTAAACTTGGTATTTTCCCTAATGCCTAGCACAGTGCTCTACAAATAATAGGAACTTGATATTTATTGAACAAATGAAATTAGTATGATAATGCTTACACCACCTCCTCACACAGTTGTGAGTAAAGAAATTTGTCAACTATAAAGATTTAGAGAAATATGAGCTTTAGAGAAATATTAGTTTGTATCCTACTGATGGGAGGAAAAAAATGGGTTAAATGTAGCATAAAGAACACAGGTTAGAGATCTAGAAATACTTCTTAACAATTCAAATTACTAATAAGTGATACGTAAGACATTTTTTGATACTAAAAATAAAAATAGATTCTTGTATGCTAATGGTGTATGTACAGTAGTGCAGATTGTTCCAATAATTAGTTAAATTAGATCCACCCTTTCTTAAAGGAGAAACCTAGTTTTAAAAATAATCTGCAATTAGGGTCAATGGTGTTATTTGTTTTGCTTGACTATGCTTACATGTTATAGTTGGTTGTGTTTCCCTACTATCCTTTTCAGTGGATGGAAGGGAGAAAAAAACAAGTGCTTGATAATTAGAAAAAACTTTAAACCTATAATTTGACGTACTGTTTTTTAAGCATAATCTCTTACTTAAAAATAATAGTACGTATCATACGTATGATAGCTTATTGAATTTAAAATGAAGAGAATGTAAAAAAAACAATAATCTATAGGAAAGAGAATAGTATTGGAATGGAATAGGAAATGAAAAGAACACAAAAAAGGAGTGTTTAAATTGAAAATATTTTTCAAAACATAATTTGTACTTTTTACAAAACAAAGGAATTAAAAGCTTACTTAATTTAGATCAATTACAATCTATACACATTTTCCCTCCTAATGCACTCATCTGGAAATGTCCTTTAAGTCCTCTTAGCAAAAGAAGTGTAGATTTAGACCACTTAATGACTAAGGTCATCAGAATACAATCATTAGTCATGACTTCTAATTAACAGATATTATCCTTTATTTTCTAATCCCTAGGTCAAGAATTCCTAAGAATTTTTAAAATTAGTTTATATGCTATTACTTGAAAAATGAAAAACTAACACATATAAACATATATGGTTATTTTGAAGGTTTGAGGAAAAAGCTAAGTGTCTTATTCAAAGCATTCATTCAATGAATAATGTTTTTAAAGGTTGTCCCTCCTCTCTCTCCCAATTTGTAGTAGTTTGGTAGAACTAATTTCTTCCCTTTCTTATTGCTAGTGGCGGATCAAAATTAGTGGTTTGTGTAAAATCTAGTTAACAATATTTAGTTTAATAAATCTAAAGTTTTGTATCTGGTGACAAAAATCACAATGCACAAACTTCTATAATAGATAATAAAAGCCAAATTCAAAAATTATAGTAGAAAAATTATAAAAGGTATATCTGAGGCCTGATCCAATTTTAAAGTAATCTAATTTTTTATAAATTTTTAAATAGCTTTCCACTACAAACATGTCCATAATAACCACTGGCATCTAAAATATCAAAAGAAGTAGAAGAAAAGGGTAGGAAGAGAAGCTGAGATAAAAAGGACACAAATTTTTAAAAAGGGAGACTGGAGGAAAGAGATGGAAGAGATAGAAAAGAAAAAAGAAGACAGAGGAAGGTAGGGAGAGAATTGGCTTAGCTAAGCTCCCTTGGGATAATAAGCTGAGTTAGTAGACCAGAAATGAAGGTTTGAAAGCAACTCTTGATTCTGGTGAAGGCTAAGAGTACTACTTAAGTGCCTGATGTCTGTCTGAAAAGAGGGGGAGGAGAGGTTTCAGGGTAAAGATGCCAAGTGCATTCCCAGCCAGAAGAGTAAAAAGGAAACATTAACAGTAGCCTCAAGGGAAGCCAAGTACTCTATCCCATGAGCCAGAGGGCAAGTGCAGCTAGAGCAGCAAGTAGCAGCTGGAGGGAAGGGATAAAGAAATAAAGGAACCACAGGAAAATTGGCAGCTTCAGACAAACAGGGCAGACTCTGCCCAGTCTTGATACTTAAGAGAAATGAAGTATTTGGTGTAACACACTGCAGGGAAATGTTTTGCTATCTTTCTGCTGCCCAATGGGCTAATAATCAAAGTGCAATAAATAGAAATTTATTTTGCAAATGTTGTAAATAGAGAAGGAATCAACTCCGAAAATTCAGAGAACTTGGGCTTATACTGAATACATAAATACTTAAAACACTCTCAATACATAGTTGGCAAGAGAATTAAAACGACAGTAACTTCTTTAACTGCTTAAGTAATATTCAAAAGCATTTAATGGTAAGCCAAAAAAGTTTTTCTGAGGCTTCATTTTCTTAAACATTTTGTGCTGAATTTGAGTAAAATTATCTTTCACTTTAATTCTAGTAATCATAAACTAAAAGCTCAAATAGCAATGATACAGGATTTATTGTTCTGCTCTCTCTACTACACACCAGAATTCTAGTGTAATTTGTTTTCTTTTTTTTTTTTGAGAAAACATAAAATCCTTTGGGAATTCTTAAAACATCACGTTTTTAAGTTTTTCAGTCTTAATTTGTTGCAAAAACCAAAGGACAAAATAGCCAGTAGGCAAGAATTGAAATGATCATAAATTACTCTTTTCATTTTATGCTTACATTAACCATAATGCACTCAGAAGCAAGTATATATATGTATATATATGAAATATGTATTTTTAAAAAGATAAACTAATTAAACATTTAGAAATATTGAGAATAAAGGCTGCTATTTTATTCTATAGAGGGTGTTATTTTCATTTTCTAATCAGTGATTAATAATTATTTCTAATTTCAATTATTTTTGAGATCTTACAATTTATATTAAAATTATAAAGCTTTATATTAACATTAAAATTCACAGGATTAAGACAGAAAACACACTCCACCACAAATTCATGCTACTCCTAGCTTTACTTATGAATACTACAGAAACTTGCAACTACTTTCTCAGAGAAGATAAGCCAGAGTAGTGGAAGTGAGGGCAAATGTTTCATAAATCCCAGTTCGCCTCACTCCCATATAAAAAAAAGAAATTATACTGAAACAGAATTTCAGAGACAGAAGAGACCTGCAAGTCAGACCATCTACTCTATCCTATATATGAACAAGAATGTCCTCTACAACACCCACATGGTCATTCAACCTCTGCTTGCAGATTTTCAGTCAAGGGAATACAATATTTCATAGCCCATTCCAATTTGGGATGGCTCTGTTGTTGTGAAGTTCTTAGACCAAACCTAAATGATTCTATTGGCTAGTTTTTCTCACTGCTCTTAATACTGTCATCTAGGGTCAAAGCAGAACAAGTTTAATTTATGCCTCTTCTATGTGTAAGCCTTTCAAGTATGTGAAGGTAGCTGCCATGTTCCCTCCTCCCCACAGCTTCTCTTCAAACTAACCATTCATAGGCCCTTCAACACATTCACATAGGAAAGGATTTCAGCACCCCTGACTCTGGAAACTCACTAGATTATAACATCATTATTAATGCCCTACATTCTGGAAATGCAGGTTGTAAACTGAACTCAATATTCCAGACGTGGTATACATAAAGCAGAAGTATGGAGGAATTATCATCTGCCTAGTCCCAGACCTCTATGAATACAGACTTTATTTTTTGGTAACCATTTAACCATGGTTAAATTGATCATTTGATTCATCAGTCCATTAAAACCCTTAAATCTTTTTCATATCACCTGCTGTCTGCCCATGCCTCTGAACTTTTACTTATAAAGTATACTTTTTGAGCCCAAGTGCAAAACTTTACATTTATGTCTATTAAATTTCATCTTACTTGATATGATCCGCTGTTCTAGCCTTTCAAGATATTTTGGATCCTGAATGTTATACAGCTTGGTGTCACCTTGAGAAGCATTCTGTATTTGCCTTTGCCCAAGGCTGTAATAAAAATATAAAACAAGCCCAGGGCCAAATAGAGATTGCTGGGACATCTGCTCAGTAACCACCTTCTGAAAAGACAATGAACAATGAATATTAATGAGTACTATGAGTTTGGCTTTTCAAATAATTTTAAATAGACCCATCATGTAGCCCATAGTTCTTCATCAAGTTAAAAGTGCAATCATGAGATTTGGGTTCAAATACAAGTTATGTTACTTGCTATGTATGTAATCTTGGACAAGTCACTTAAATTCTTTAGCTTAAAAGAATTTATATAATTCTTATATATATATATATATATACATACATATACATATATACATATATATATATAAATATATAAAAATAATTTAAAAGAATTAAACCAGGGCTTCTTAAATTCTCTCCACTTCTGACCACTTTTTACATTTCTGCAACATTCACTGTTGTTGCATGGCCTGAGGGTGTGCATAGTGCAAAATGTGCATGCTTTGTGTTCAAAATCAAAGCTGCAGTGAAGTTGCACAATGAAACACAGACAAGCACTGCCAGAAATACCTCAGATTCATTATGTGTTTGATTTTGAATTAATTTTGGTGTTCAGTAATCTTTTACTGTTGCTAAATTTTTCATGACCCCATGGGGTTGTGACAAGTGGTGGTTTAGGCAACCTCTGACTTAGAAGTGCTGGCTTACAACTTTCCAGCTCAGAGGTATTAACAAAGTTGGGATTGTTTCATGTTTGTATGCACAACTCCTAGAACAGTGCTTGGCATGCATCAGGTATTTAATAAGTATTTGTTGACTAACTGATGATGATGGCTCTTAGGTTGTGAACCTGGATAACTTGAAGGATCATGGTATCCACAACTGAAATCAGGAATTTAGCAGGAGGGCTGACTTTTGGGGAAAAGAATATCACATCTTTTTTGGACATGAGTTTGAGATGTAATGGCAAGAAAAGTGGTACTTTGCTGCTTGTTTCAGCTGTTCAAGTGCCTTTGATTTTATGAAGAATCTCTGATGGAAACAATATACATTGTGTTACCTTTAATAAGCAAAAGGGATTTTGAAGTCCTTCCCTACCCCTAATAGGCGTAACATAATCACACGAAGCCCAGGGTGGGAGGAGACTGCTAGAAGAGTGGAAGAAGAAGGGCAAACAAGAAGGTGCAGGGCAGAGAAAAGCTTGACCAGAGCTGGGAGCTAGCAGAACTAAGAGAGAGAATGTGATATAGGCACTCTGTAGCATTCTTCTTTCCCTACATCTTTAGTGGTCACATTTATTCTTACATCTTCAATGGTCCCTGGAATGTAGATGACTCCCAAATCTCTATTCTCTGGTACTGACTATTCTCCCAAGCTCAAGTCTAGCACTTCTTAACCACCTCCAATGCATTTCTACCTGGATGTTCCACCAATATCTAAGGCTCAACACATGTAAAATGAAGCACAACATTAATCCCTTTAAACCTGCTCCTTTTATCAAGTTCTTTATTTGCCATTTGTACCATCATCCTCCCTGTCATTTACATTCATGCTAACATCATATCTGTTAGTTCTACTGGTTTTGTCTTCATCTTCTATCTCACATTAATCCTTTTCTTACTGTCCAAGTGAATGCTAGTGTTCTAGGTTGACCCTCATTATCTCTTACTTTAACATAACCTCCTAATAGGTTCCTTTCACTCTAATGTATTTCCATTCCAACATTACCTAAGAAAATCTAGTTTGTTTGGTTTTGTTTTGGGGGGTGCAATTTGTTTATAGAACCATTCTTACTGGTAAATGCCTCTCTCAGCGAGGTAACAAACAAATATGGGGGGAGGAATAGGATTTAAGTCACTTAAAGTTCAAACACTTGGTTAAAACCTACAACTGGTTGATGAAAGATTATAAATGGTCCTTAGTCCTCTTTAGTGACAGAAATTAACATGATTTTGATAAAGTGCAAATCTGACCATATCATTTCCCTAATCAATAAATTCCAGAGGCTCTTTATAACTTGTAAAATAAGAAATAAATACCTTTGTTTGGCATTTATAGCCTTCTATAACATGACCTAAACTCGCCTTTCCTGCTTTATCATACATCATTCCCCTTCATGCACAGCCAAACTGGCCTTACTGTTCTTCATACATGGCACTCTACATCCTATTTCCATTTCTTGGCACTGGCTTTCCTCATGCCTAAAATCCTGCCTCACCTCTGTCTCTTAGAATCTTTAGCCTCCTTCAAGGCTCAGTGTAGGCAATACCTTCTACAGGAAATCTCTCCTGATCGCTTATATTTTAGTGGCTTCCTCCACAAATTTGCTTTGTATGTAGTATGTATGCTCTATCCCTACTCTCTCAGGATCAGGAAACTAGATCTTCCCCTTGGGGGTTTGTGGGTGTCTCTTTTATCTATCAATGTTCTCCACAGTTTAGGGTCCAGTTCCATTTAATCATTTGACATTAACTGGCTTTTACAAAAGCATATTTACTTCATAGATATAGTAAGAAACATACAAACATTTTCCACAACTCCTTGGGAGCTGAGGACTGTTAAGCTGCTCTGGTTGCAAAACAACTTCTGGAACTATGGGATGCTGAGAAGCTGTTAAGACCTTTTGAACTCAAACATCATGGACTAGAATCCCTTTACAAATCACCAAGTCCCCTAAGAGTGCTGAGGCAAAGGGACCCACCGTACCTGAAGCTGCTATGCCTGCTCCAGGATCTATGTCTCCAAGCTCCTCAAACATCTTCGCAATTCTCCCTGAAGCAGTTTCCTAGGGTCCTCTGAGGGACTCTTAGGCATGTGCCATACCTCTCCATTATACCTCTACATTGTCTCCTTCAAGAAGCTCCTCAGCCTCACTTTTGTCTTTTTGTACCTCCAGGGCTTAACACAATATCTGGTACAAGATGGGTTATTAACCATTGAATGGCTGAAAATTTGAAAACCTGGTTGTTGAGAGTATTCTGTGAATGTGAGAAGCACAACTTCCTGGGTTCAAACTCTGTAAGATCTATGCTTCTCCTACTGAACACTGTGTCTCCTGAACCCTCATCTGGCTTATAATTAAAGTATTTCCCACAGTTATTGTTTCTCATTTAGCTGCACAAAGCTACACTTGTTAAATATTTCTGACTTGCTTCCTTTCTGGTTACTTTCCATCCTACCTATGCCATCATAAAGTGATTGATTGGAAAAAGGTAATTGCAACTCAAGTGCTGTCTCCTACACAAGACCTTTTATGATTTTCCCTAAGAATTAGGGTCCTTCCATATCAATCTGTATATAGTTTACACATATTTATCCTTGTATACAGTGACCTTCCCCGCCCCTCCAACAGTGGTTCTCAACCTTCCTAATGCTGCGACCCTTTAATATAGTTCCTCATGTTGTGGTGACCCCCCCCAATCATAAAATTATTTTCCTTGCTATTTCATAACTGTAATTTTGCTACTGTTATGAATCGTAATGTAAATATCTGCTATGCAGGATGTATTTTCATTGTTACAAATTGAACATAACCCACAGGTTGAGAACTGCTGCTCCAGTAGAATATAAGCTTCCTGAGGTCAAGTGCTGCTTTTGGTTTTGCCTTTGTACCCCTGGCACTTAGTAAAGTTCCTTAGCATAAATATTTGCTGAATGAATTCACTTTCCTAAGGTACCTAGGTCTAGTTAGATTATTTAATTATTTAATTACTTCATGAGAGAAGTACGAATTCCTTAGCTAGGAAGTCAAGATACTCATACAGTCTGGTTCCAACACAGCTTTATTGCCATATCATAGACCGCTGGCTCTCAGGTACTCCTACTGCAGCCAGATTCTGCCAGTTGAGAGTAATCATTTCCTTATTTGATTTCATAGTACTTAGCATTCCTCTCATATACGTAACATAACCTGACATATTCATTTGCATACACATATACATATATATTTTTTTACTAGAACTTCGATTTCATTGGTACAGAGAACATGTGATGAGGAAATGTCCTCTTTAACTGCAGATCTATGTGTTGTGCAATTTATATTGATAGAACTTCCTGGAGCACTGAAAGGTTAAGTAATTTGCCCAGGTTCATAAAGCCAGTATGTTTCAGAGGTGGTACTTAAACACAGATCTTCCTAACTATTAGGCTGGGTTACTTTCCACTATGGTACACAGCCTCTATTATGTTGAAAATGCCTTGAAGCAAGGAATCATGAGAAGTAGACTAGAAGAAGAGATGGAGGAAAAGGTTTGGCATCAAAAAGACCTGGGTTTAAAACTCTTGTTTCTAATACTAGTTGTTTTAGAAAGTTTGTATAAGCAAGTCATTTAGCCTTTTGAGAATAATAATGTCATTAGTATCAGTGACATTGTAAGGGTCAAATGAGAAAATCTTTACATGTTTTACAAATTTTATATCTATAAATCTAAGTTATCACTTCTATCTTTCTCCAGCACAATGCAGGCAGCACAATGGCTCTCCACAAAGTGTTGTATTGGTGGAATAAAAAAGGAGTATATTTGAAGTGTATAACATCAGAACCTTAGAAAAATCTGAAGATCTAATGGTAGCACCCAGATTTCTATGGGGATGAAAAGGGAATGCATTGCAGCACTGTGTGTGTAAGAAGGAAATGGAAAACAATTGCTTGGTTCAGCAGAATTTATACAACCTGCAGGAGCACATCAAATACATTTATAAGGAATCTGGTAGAAAGTGGGAACTCTGCTAGAAGAGGGGACAAAAAATTACAGAAGCTCCCATTTTCCGCTTATCACCCTGGAGGAGAGATGTCAACTGAGAAACTTTTCATGTGGAGTAAGGGTTTTGTCATGTATTGTGCTCACAATAAATCAGAATTCATTCTGAATCTAGAGACCAGACAGTGGCTTTTCTTTTGCTATTCCCTCTCATTTTTCCAAATGTTAATTTCTTTCCCAAATCCACCAGTGATCTCACCTATATGAAAATAATACATACACACATATGTACACACACATATATGTGTGTGAATGTGAATTAATATATAGCTTTGCCCAAGTCTTTTTTATATTGTTTCTTCCTGGCTCTTCTAGCCTGAATTAAAGAATACATAAATTAGGATATTACAGTTGGGATACTGTAACAGCAGCTACACTGGCATACCCAGGATGTAACTTAGCACAGGTTCTTAGACCTGCTTTACCAGGGGTCAACAATTTTTTAAAAATTAAATTAATTAGTTCAGGGGAAGAATTTGTACCTTGAACTTCAGAGAAAATACAAACAGAAAATACAAGCAGTGAAATAAAGATCAACGGACAGGGTTTTAAACTGTCTGAGAAATTAGCACAAATCAACAGACAGATCTAACTGTCTGACCAAGACAAAACATACATAGTTACCAGAGAGAGAAACACCAACATCTAGCTTTTTCAAAGTCAGGAGCTACTCAGAGTCTTATCTGGTCAAATAACAAGAATACCCTTCCTATGAGTGAGCCCCCAAAGCAAAATACTAACCTCAGACTATATCTACCCTTTTTAGAGCCAGAGTATACCACAACTCTCATGACTCAATGCCTAATTAGAAATGAACAAAAGGTGTGAAACCCTTCCTACAAGCAAGCCTCCCCTCAGCAAGCTTCCCTTAATGGGCTCCACATAAGGCCTATTAATGGGCAGGGAAGATCTTATATCCCATTAACATTACAGGTGCATCTTTGAGGTCACCTAGTCTAACTTCTTACCCCATGTAAGTATCTCTGATCAACATCTTTGATATGACGCCATTCAGCCTTCTTCCTCAATGTAACGTAATGAAATTAATTACATTAATATGTAATTAACCATAATGAAATTACATTTCATTATGGTTAATGGTGTACATGTTATATTTTCTCAATAGAGTCTTGGGGGCAGGAACTGTACTTGTTTTTTGGTTTTAGTCTTTGCTTCCCCAGTGTAATGGTAATCAATTTGTTTGATATACTTAGGGTTAAGTAGATCCTAGTAACTTAGGGCTAAGTATAGAACTCTGTCCATTGGTGAAAAGGTGTGAATTCCCCCCTGGTGAAAAGGTGTGAATTCTCCTGTTGATGTGGAAGAATGCTATTGGCTAAGGCACTCCCCTGTTGACTTGGGAGAAGGCCAGTGTTTATAAGCAGGAGAATTTTATAGAGACAGACAGATTTTAGATTTGGTTCCTCAGTGAAGCTGACTGAAGATATGAACAGGATGGGACTTTGTTTGTTGGTGGCCTGGCTGATCCTTGAGTTCCAGGCAAGAGAAGTCCTGAAGGGTTTGAAGTGTGCTGAATCCAGTGTGCCAGGGATTGCCTTGAGGACTGGACAAGGACCTGGGAGCTGTTCATCCCTGAGGATTGGACAAGAACCTGTCAGCTTTCAGCTCCTGAATCTAGGTGATTGTCTGGCAGATTCAGGAGGGAGCTGGGACCAGGGAAGGGGATCCAGGAAATCAGAGAGACCACCCAGAGTCAAAG
>JAQQSW010014824.1:0-12023 GCA_028646575.1 Pseudocheirus occidentalis | reverse complement strand
AAAAAATCACCAGGGCCAGATGGATTTACTAGTGAATCCTATCAAACATTTAAAGATCAATTGATTCCAAAAGTCTACAAACTATTTGGGAAAATTGGTGAGGAAGGAGTCCTCCCAAATTCTTTTTCTGACACAAATATGGTACTGATACTTAAATCAAGGAGTGATAAAATGGAGAAAGAAAATTATAGACCAATCTTTCTCATGAATATAGATGCAAAAATCTTAAATAAAATACTAGCAAAAAGACTACAGCAACTTATAACTAGAATAATACATTTTGACCAGGTTGGATTTATTCCAGAAATGCAAGGATGGTTCAATATTAGGAAAACCATCAGTATCATCTATCATATCAACAATAAAACTAGCAAAAATCATATGACTGTTTCAATAGACGCAGAAAAAGCCTTTGACAAAATACAACATCTTATTCCTATTAAAAACACTAGAAAGTATAGGAACAAATGGAATTTTCCTTAGAATATTAGGTAGCATCTACTGAAAGCCATCAGCAAGCATTATACGCAATGGGGATAAACTAGAAGCATTTCCAATAAGATCAGGGGTGAAACAAGGATGTCCACTATCACCCCTCTTATTCAATCTGGTACTAGAAATGTTAGCAGTAGCAATTAGACAAGAAAAAGAAATCAAAGGAATCAAGTTAGGCCAAGAAGAGACTAAGCTATCACTCTTTGCAGATGACATGATGATATACTTGGGAGAATCCTAGAGAATCAAGTAAAAAAACTTCTGGAGACAATAAATAAATTTACCAAAGTTGCAGGATATAAAATAAACCCACATAAATCCTCAGCATTCCTATATATTTCCAAAGAAGTCCAACAGTAAGAGACAGTAAGAAAAATCTGATTTAAAGTTACTGTAGACATTATAAAATATTTGGGAATCTACTTGCCAAAACAAACTCAGTACCTTTATGAACACAACTACAAAATACTTTTCACACAAATAAAATCAGATCTTACTAATTGGAAAAACATCAATTGCTCATGGCTGGGTAGAGCTAATATAATAAAAATGACAATTTTACCTAAATTAAATTACATATTTAGTGTCATACCAATCAATCTACCAAAAAAATTACTTTATAGAACTAGAAAAAATAGTGATAAAATTCATTAGGAAAAACAAAAAGTCCAGAATATCAAGGCAATTAATGAAAAGAAATGTTAGGGAAGGTGGCCTAGCCATACCAGATTTTAATCTCTATTATAAAGCAGCAGTCCTCAAAACTTCCTGGTACTGGCTAAGGAATAGAACAGTAGATCAATGGAATAGAATGGGTACAAAAGACTCAGTAATCAACGATCATAGTAATATACTGTTTGATAAGCCTGAAGACCCCGTTCCTGGGTTAAGAACTCACTATTTGACAAAAACTGCTGGGAAAATTGGAATACAGTATGGCAGAAACTGGGCATAGACCATCATCTAACGCCATACACTGAAGTCAAGTCTAAATGGGTGCACGATCTAGGTATAAAGGCTGATACTGTAAATAAAGGGAAGCAAGGAATAGTTTACCTGTCAGATTTATGGAGTAGGGAAGACTTTATGACCAAAGAAGAGTTGGAGAGCATTATAACATGCAAAATGGATAAACTTGATTACATTAAATTGAAAAGTTTCTGCACAAACAAAGCCAAAGTAACTAAGATTAAGAGGGAAGTGGGAAATTGGGAAAGAATATTTACAACTAGTGTCTCTGATAAAGGCCTCATTTCTAAAATATACAGGGAATTAAGTAAAATTTATAAGAATACAAATCATTCCCCAATTGATAAATGGGCAAAGGATATGAACAGGCAATTTTCAGAGGTAGAAATTAAAGATCCTGGGAGAGGATCAGAATGAGCGGAGACAGGGAGAGACAGAATGGGGTTAACCATTCCATACAGAAGAGGCAAGGGAAAACTGTTACAATGGAGGGGAAGTACAGGAATGCAAAAGCGAAAGGGTCAACTTACTCTCATTGAACTTGGCTTAGGGAAGGAATGACATAAACTCTAAACTAGGTATCTTGCCACACAGGAGAGTAGGGAGAATGGGAATGAGAGGTGAGATGATGAAGGGGACGGCAGGCTGGGGTGGAGGGTTGCTAGAAGCACACACTTCTGTAAAGGGACAGAGACAGGGACAGGGTAGAGAATAGAACAGGGTGGGGGGCAGGGGAGGTGGGATAGGAAGGAGGGACATGTAATCAGTCTCTCGCAATATGCCCACTGTGGAGATGTTCTGCATAATTACACACATACAGACTGTATTGAATTGCTTGTCCTTCCAGTGGGGGTGGGTGACAAGGGAGGAAGGGAAAGAATCTAGAATTCTAAAATCAAATATATATTTTTATATATATATTATTTATTATCATTATTATTATTATCATTAACTACATCCAACTGGGAATTAATATGTACTGGCACTGTGGTACAGAGATCCATTCTGCCCTACCGGAAAGTCAGAAGGGCGAGGGGGAGGACATAGGAGAGAGATTGGGGGAGGGGAACAGTGGGATAGCTGTTTTGAGGTGTTGGGTAGGGGAAAGATGGGGAGAAAATTTGTAAATAATTTTTAAAAAAAACAATGTTTAAAGAGAAAAAGGGAAGCCTTGATATGCTGACTTGTTAATTAAAAAAAAACTATTAACAGAGAACTACGATAAAAAAAACCCTACTAATTCCCTTTGTTTCCTCTATTTTTGCTTTTCTGTTGTAATTTGCTTTTCCTTAATTGCTCAGAATTGAGATCTTACCTTTTCACCTAGAGAAGCCATCTCTCATTACGAACCTTTAACTCTTATCATGTAGCCATATTTTAGTAGGCCTTTGCTGGGCACTGACTGTAACTGGGCACTGACTTCTAGAAGCAACAAGATCACCCTATGAATTCTTTCAACTATCTGACTTTAAAGCTTGGAATATTTTCAAAATAAGTTTTCTCAAAAGCTTCAACATAATTACCTCATAACAAGAAGTCAATGAAAATGTCCAAAGGCACTAGAGAAGCAGTGAAAACTCCATGATAGTAACTCCATAGTCCTAGAAGACAGGAATTCTTTGTAATGGAAAAAAAAAAATGGCCCATTAAAATAAATATGACACTTGGGGGAAATATTAATTACAACAAGCTCCTTTTCCTAAAGTAAAACATTTATTTTTTACAGAAATAAAGGTGAGTTTATGGACTGATAATCATTTAATATCATGTTTTAGCCAAAGTCTGATTTAATGTCTAAAAATGCCTTTCCCGGTGTTAGGAACTTCAAAGACCAGAGGTGAGATTCCCCTTATCTTGGAACTCACTCCACATGAAGAGCAAAACAGACATCCTGACACTAAAATGTAAATAGAACCTGCTCTGGTTGTTGTCAATTTGCATTTACAACCAAAGAACTCTGTTTCACATACAGATGGTAACAAATAGAAGTCATAAAGTTTTGTAACATGGTCATCCTAAATTGGTATGGTTCTAAAATGTATTAAAAATTCTTATTATTCTTCTGTTCATCAGTCAGGACTTTAATCCTGCATTCCATGAAGAAGTAGCAATGCTAATCTTAAGGGAATAATGAATAAATAATGTAATTTTTATATTAATATTTTTTTTGTCTCCTTAACCAAAACTTTCTCTAGATGTTGACAGTAATGTTGCCAGTGACTTTAAATTGGATATGTTGGATGGGATACTGAACAGCACCTCACTTCATCAAAATTATGAAGTCATGCAAGTTCCCATCTCCACCTTCCAAAACAAACTCCCACAAGTTTGGTTTAACTCGCACTAGTTTAGTTAAAGTCTGAAATTCCCTTAATGCTAGCTCAGGGGTTGGGGATCAATTTGCATTAAAGCGCTCTGTATTAATTCGATCCTCTCTGGAAGCTATCTCAGGGGTCAGAGATCAATTCACATTAAAGGGCTCTGTATTTATTAAATCCCCTCTGTAGATAAAGAAATTCTGAGATCACCCTGTATTAACTAGATCTGCTCTGGAAAGAAATTCTGGGATCTCTCTGTACTAAGTAGATCCCCTCTGGTGATCTGGGATCTTTCCATGTTGTCTAGATGCTCTCTGGTGACCTGGGATCTCTCTGTATTAATCAGATCCCTTCTGGAGATCGCTCTTAGGAAAATCATTGCCAGCACAAGTACTCAGTTAACTACCAGGAGAGGGAATGTTTTCATTTTTGAAGGCAGAGCAAGAACAAAAGGCTACAGCCTGTTCTTTTAAGGCTTTCAAAATCTTGGATTTCAGCACCTTTCCTCCCGTCTTCCTCAATAGCCTCCCTTCTTTCCCTTAGAGGTTTTGATCCTGGGGAGGATACCTTTTCCCCTTCCTTCCTCTTCCCCTACTTATCCTTGTCTGTTGGATGGTATAACTACCTACCCTAGTCCTGAGGATAACTACTTTCATTTGCTGTCGCAGGCTCCTCCCTTCCCCTTCCCTCAAAGGCCCTGATCCTGAAGCAGACAAACAAGCCAGGATACTCATTACACAGGTGGTCCAAGCAAAAAGTTGATAACAAGTCTCTAATTCACCCTTTTCCTTTTGGTAGTTAAATGTGGACTTCATATTTGTATTTTGTCAGTTGTCTGTCAACATCTCTGAGTCTGTGTTGTGTGTTCTGGAATGAGTTTATCTTGTTAGATCTAACTGGCAATCAAAGATTCCTAAAAGCTGCTTTTTCCTTGTGGTTTCTGGTCTGGATGACCAGGAATTAAAATGAAAAGTTAGATACAGCTAAAAACATATTAGCAGATTCTGAGAATTAATCATTAAGAAGTTGGAAATTATTTATATTGGGATTACTAGTTCTTTAACCAGAAGTTTTTGTTATCCATTTGATCTGTTTCCTGAATTTATAAAGGGAAAAATAATAGTGTTACAGGATTAAAATAGTATAATGATTGTAAAATGTTTAATATAATAACCGGCATATGTTGGATACAATATTATTATCTCTCTAACTTTGAAGTGAATTTTGAATGACAAGAGTGATAATATCAATTATTTTATATGTCATGTCACTTGAAATTCATTGTTATGTTGCTGCCATATTTCTAAAATAGTTCTGTGTTTCTAAAAATATGCTTAGCTAGTGAAATTTGGAAGAAAAAAACATTTTAAAGTAGAATAGTATTACAGCAATTTTGAATCTAGATTTTGTTGCATGTGTATTGGGTTTTTATGTTATAAAATCTGATCATTCAAAGCTGTTATATCTGGATTACAAACAGGTAATAATAATACTGCTGATATTTACCATGATAAATAACTGTTCATTTAAAATTTTGGCTATTATGGAAATACATAGTGATTTAGAGTTATAATTTCCACATCATTAATGATCAAATGAATGATTTCTCAGTGGCAAGTGAATTGGAAATGTGTTTTGTAGAAGTCTTATCGAGCAAATGAAAAACCCAGAAAAAAAAAAATTGGGGATATGGTTTTACTATGTGTAAAGGCTAGGTTATAAGCCACAGGAAAGGAACTTGTTTTTGATATGTAGTCCCTAAACAATGAACTTGGTTTGCCAAAAAGTCACAAGTCTATGTGAAATAAGTAGAAGGGATTTTTAACCATTGGATTTTTTACATTTGGGAAAGAAAGTTGCTAAATGGAATCCCTTTCATAGCAAATCTTTATTGTTTATTGCAGTTCCATGAGAATAAAAACTGGCTCTAAGCTGTGACTGGTGAAATTTGCTGTATAAGGTAAAAGGCACTTGGGACCATAATTCATTTTCTTTTGAGTTTGAATTTGGATGTAGTTGTCTGCATTAAATCAGCATGTGAGAGAAATGACACAAGCTACTCAGAAGGAATGTGATCCTGTACTGTTAACAGGGGGAAGTCTGCATTTGGGAAAAGCTGAAGGGGCAATCTTAGCCTCAGTCTGAGATAGGACCCCTTCTGGCTCAATTTACCCATGATGCTCCTTTGAAAAGGGATGGTCTCCTCCTGAATTTTCTGAGTCTATCTATAAGGTGGAAGATACTGCATAGTTGGAAAATTGTGACTTTATCTGAATTTAAACAGTCAAGGATGTTTTATCCTGTCATAATTGGAATATCACGTGTCCCTGATTTTTTCCTTCTATAATAAATTTTCTATGGTCAAAGCAAGTAGTCAATAAAAGGTATGAGCTCTTGTGCTATCTTCCTGGAAAATCTAACATTTTCCATCTATAATTAAAACTAGTCAGTTATGCAAACTGCTTAAGACTAAACTTTGTGATGTCTAGGAAATCTGCAAGCATCTAGGAATTTAATCTGTAAATAATATTTTGGGAATTTATGTTACTCAAGCACACTAATAGTTTAACAAACTCCAATTTTAAAGCTTTATTTTTGCTGAAGGTGAAAAAGATCTTTAAAATCTTTTAAGACTTTATGTTAGTAAAAGAATAATAACTTATGAGCTATCTTGTTTTATGTTTTAACATGTAAAGGAAAATTGAATAATCTGGATAATGGGTTTGAGAGATCTGGAAAGATAAATAAAGGTTTGATTGGAAATATGGAAGGCAGATAAGAAGGTCCGAGGACAAATGGGGTTTACCCAAGTCCTTCCTATCTCCAGACAGTTGATAGTAGTTTTAGATGGTTAAGTATTATGAGAATTTTGGAGAAGGCCGAAAGATTTGTAACTGGATTTTATAATTAGTAGCTCAATCAAATTTTAGTTGGCCCTATCTGAAGGATACCAGTTGATATTTATTTGCTATTTAAGACGCTGGGAATTTTAAACTTTGATTACAGGGATAGTTATCATCAAAGCCTATAATGGAATAGCATGGGCTGCAGGCTGACAACTGCTAAAAGGTGGATGTCTATAAAATTCCCCACCTACTCCTAAACCCTGCTTTCGGCACCTTGTGGCTACATAATAGCCTATCAGAGATGACTCATGCCAGGAATCAAACAGAGTTAAGGAACTTTTTCTTCTGGTAAGATTTATGACATTGCCCCTCTTTTTCTTTTACAGCAAATTTATCAAGAAGCTATATTCAGGGCAAAATAAATATAGAGATCACATCTTCCAAAGGAGGAGACTATTGGACCAAGTAATAAGACAAAGATGTAATGTGACAGATGTCTAATTAAATAGGATAGTAAATTTTGAGAAAAGCAACAGGAACAGACTGATTCCTCTAAGAATCTATATACAGATGTATAAGACTGGCCTTCAAAATTGTCTTTCATGAAAATTTAAGCTTTGAGCATGTTTGGGAATAAGATCAAAGGTCTGGATTTTTGCACAAGAACTGTAATAGGATAGTGGTAAGATTGAAATTAATGTTACTTTATTAAAGCATCTGTCTGATCATTTTTAAATGGGCAGATGAAGGTTTGTTTTTTTTATAGATCCTCATATTTTAAAAAGATTCCTATAGCAGGTACAGGATCTAGGTAAGGATGGAAATAACAAATAATAGATAAACTGAAAATTCTCTGAAGTTTCAAAAATGTGGAATCAATTTTAAGTGATTGCACTAATTTATATTAAGTCAGAATTATCTGGGAAACTCTAGATCTGAACCAGAAAAACTGAACTCTGGGAAATGGAACCATTTCTACATGTCTCTGGTGTCAAATCATATGTTTCTGGGAGCCCCTGACAGGCCTGCCTGACTACTTCTAACTAATGCTTGTGAAAAGCCCTGCTCCTGAGTAAACATCTGAGCCAAGGAACCTGAAAAAGATGACATTAGATGCAGACAGCTTTTGCAAGAATCTGGACCAGACCTACATAAGAACTGCTACAGCTATAGCTTACTGTTCTGTATTCTCATTGTGCTACCTTGATCTCCCTTGCAGCCTGCTCCTTTTGCTTATATTTCAATTGACTTACATATCTGGGGATATTCAACTGTTTAACTATTATCCTTAGTGCCCCCTATTTCAGGAAGTGATTAGGGAAAACCTGAATTCACCTAGATAAGGATACTGGAAAAGCTAACAAGAGTTGTTTTTTTTTTCATACTTTCTTTGGTCTAAGAACTAAATCTCAGATTTGTTTTTGACCAAAAGCGGGGAAACGATAATCATTTAATATCATACTTTAGCCAAAGTCTGACTTAATATCTAAAAATACCTTTCCTGGTGTTAGCAACTTCAAAGAGGTGAGATTCCCCTTATCTTGGGACTACTCCACATGAGAGCAAAACAGACATCCTAACACTGTAAAATGTGAACAGGCCCTGCTCTGGTTGTTGTCAATTTGCATTTATGACCAAAGGACTGTTTCACATACAGATGGTAACAAATAGAAGTCATAAAGTTTTGTAACATGGTCATCCTAAACTGGGATGGTCCTAAAACGTATTAAAAATTCTTATGATTCCTCTGTTTATCAGTCAGGACTTTAGTCCTGCACTCCATGTACAAATAGTAATGCTAGCCTTAAGGGAATAATGAATAAATAACGCAATTTTATATTACTATTTGTCTGTCTCCTTAACCAAAATCTTTTCTAGATGTCAACAGGACAAAGAAATGCAGAAGGCCAAATGATCTCTCAAATTTTTGCTTATGGGTTTGTAAATCAAAAGAAAAAAAGTCCTTTTCCTGCCCAAGAACTATCAGAAGTAAACTTCTCCATTTAGTTGAACCTTCTCTCAATAAAAAATCTGAACATGCATCTCCTACATATGTATTTACTTATTTATAAATTATATCTATGTGCTACAGTTCTAATAATTATAATGCATTATTAAACTTACAAATAGAAATTTTAAAAAGATGCATGAAATATGAAATTATACTTAATACTGGAATCAATAGGGAACCATTGGAGTTAGAATAGAGAAGTTATATGGTCAGATATGCCATTTTAGTAAATTCGTTTTGGCAGCTGGAAAGAGAGTTGATTGGGGAAAGGGGAGACCTGAAATAGGAAAATTAATTAGGAGTTTATTGCAATAGTCCAAGCCAGAAATAATAAGGGCCTAAACTGCTGCTCATCCTTCATTAATCGAAGAGGACCAGTAACATCAATAGGGTGATGTCTTGACTTGCATGTGAATTGGATTTAAGTGAGGCAAATCTGTGCCTCACTCTTTCCTATACAGTTATCAGAGTCCAGTACCAAGACAATAGTCAAGACAACTGGCAGTGGCCCAGCAGGACCTGAATTAGAGTAGAGATTGTATAAGGGAGAAAGAAAAGGATAGAGGCAAAAAATGTTGTGGAGGGAGAAATGTCAAGATTTGGATAGACTGGATACATAGGCTGAAGAACTCAAAATATTATCTATTGCTCAAATTACCACAGTAACTAGAGAAAGATGGAAAAAAAGAGGTAGCAGTTGACAAAAAATGTGCAGGGTAGATCGTAATATGAGTGTCCTATTGGGATCTATGTATGCCAGAAACTTCTTAGCCTTCCTATGTTGTTTTTATGTAAACCTGGCTCCAAATAAGTCATGTTAGGCATTATCCATACCAAGGAAAATCGCACAAAATAAATTTTTTAAGAAAGAAAAAATGAAATCCTGTAGCTCCAAAATAAGATTCATGGGGACAGGATGATTCCAGGGGGTAGGGAATTTAGTGACTAATAAATTCTAGAGCTCTACATATATCCCTGCAAAGTAGATGATATAATTATATTTCGCAGTTGAGAAAACTGGGGATTTGCTTAGGGTCACCGAGATAGTGTTTAAGGGAGGATTCAAATTCATGTCTTCCTGATTCTAAGGACAATACTCTAATCATTGTACCACCCAGCTGCCAAGTTTCTCTTTTACAACAAAAGGCTGTTACTTCAAGCAACTCTGCAGGAAATCACATTTTATATATCCAGAAAATGAGGAGGAATAAAAAACCCTACAAATCTAGATTTATATATGATATGTATGCTATTCATTCAGCCTGAGTGTGCTATTCAGAAGAATCTTGTCTTCCCTACACCATGTCTGGTACCTATCAGGTACTTAACAAATGTTTCTGTTCAACTGTCTTTCAGGATATCAAAGAGAAGAATGATTTAGGAATCATGGGTTCTAGTCCTAGCTCTGTCACTAATTACCTAAGTGGTCTTACCATAAATCAGGTACTTTGTCCCTCTGGAATTTTCTCATTTGTAAAGAAGACTAGACCAGATAATCTTTACAGGTTCTTCCAGTTTTAAGTTACTGTACTGGCCAATACTTTTCTGTCACCATTTATGCCTTTATTCACTATGAATTTTAATAACTAAAGGCAATTCTAAAACTGACCTTGTAAGTCCTGCTCAGCTAGTAATAATATTTTTTAGTAGGTAACAATATGCTTTTTATCCAAATTAAGTAAGATTTAAGAGTAAGGGAAGTTGCCCTAGCTGGAAAAAAAAAATTCCTATAACTTCTATTTTACTTTAGATGGCAGTTTTTGGGGTTTGGCAAAAGCAAACATTAATTGACCTCTGATTTAACCTTAAAATCCAGTTTACTCTCAATCTGAAATTAGTAGCCACACACAAATATTTTCAGTTCTGCTAGGATATATAATCATTCTACAATGGCTGATGGGTGAGGGAAAAGCCCTCTAATCCACTATACGCAGCCAGTCCCAGCCTATTCTTCACATTCCATCCAACAAGAAACTAGGTATACCCAAATGCTGGCATCTTGCTATCTGCCTGTTGTTATCAACCTGACACCCACCAGAGTACCTGGCACTGGGGTGGCTAGGTGACGCAGTGAATAGAGCGCCGGCCCTGGAGTCAGGAGTACCTGAGTTCAAATCCGGCCTCAGACACTTAACACACACACACACACACACACACACACACACACACACACACAAAAACTAGCTGTGTGACCTTGGACAAGTCACTTAACCCCAACTGCCCTCCAAAAAGCAAAAAAAAAAAAAAAAAACAAACCAGAGTGCCTGGCACATAAAACAAGTTAATAAATGCTCCATTCAATAGGTGCCACTGGTACAAACTTTGGGAGACAATGTGTACAAGAGTGTCCCAAAAGTCTTACTTGAGTTTTAAGCTGTTGAATCTTACATTGAAATTTGTGGGACATCCTGTAGAGGGGGAATGGTAGTCAGGGAATTGTGTTTTTGGTCTGAAAAATAATGAGGACATGGATGGAACCAAAATGGGACTTGACTGACACTTTATTTTTTTGGTCTTTATTAATTTGTTTGTTTATTTTTAGTTTTCAAGATTCAGTTTCACAATCCCTTGAGTTTCAAATTGCCTCCCCTTTCTTCTCTTTCCTCCACCCTCCCCAGGGCAGCATGCAATCAAGTATAGGATCTGCAAATACTTTCATATTAGACATTAGTGAGGTTATAAAGAAGGACTATAAAACGAAAGGAATGAACAATGGGAAAGAGGAAACAAATCGAAACAAGAAAAAGAAAGGGGGGGGGCGGAGCCAAGATGGTGGCGTAGAAGCAGCAAAGCACCACAGCTCCCACACAAACACTCTAAAAAACTCATAAAATGGGACTCTAAAACAGATTTTCAAGCTCCAAAACTCTCCACAAGACAGAAAGCACATCTGTTGCTACAGGCAGCGCAGCAGGCGGGGCTCTTCACAGCAGTCTGGGAGCTGCAGCCGAAACCCCAGTGGGCTCAGGCCCTGGGGCATTGGGTGGGGAGCCGAGGCTATAGGAGAGCAGATCGGCTGCACTGGAGGCACAATTTCCACGTCTATCAGGCCAGAAGACAAAAAGGCTAAGAGAAAGGTCAGTGGATTTTGCTAACTGGGGAGGAGACGAGCGGGTCTGGCCAAACTGCTCCCAGGGCAAGGAGGCAGAGGGAGGCGGCTGTTGCAGCAGGAACAGTTGAGAACCACAGCGGCTTCCACTGGGCTGCTTCAGAGCCCTCAACCTTCAGATAGCAGGGGGGCTGACGCGATCCATCAGGGTCAAGGGCTCTTGCGTTGAGCGGCCTGGATCTGGATCGTGGTCTTGAGTGGTGGTCCTGGGGTGCACTTTCAGTGAGCCAAGGCTGGGGGGGGAGCTGCAGCATCCCACTAAGAGCTCCGGCAGC
>JAQQSW010014823.1:0-12023 GCA_028646575.1 Pseudocheirus occidentalis | reverse complement strand
CCCCAGGTGCTTCCAATCCACTCTCCTCTCAACTCCAGCTGTGATTACTCCCAAGGAGTTAACTGGAAATAAGGAGCTAAGCCTTTGAGGTGCCAATAGAAAGGGGCATGGAAGATCTTCTGATTTCATTAACATTACAGGTGTGTGTCCTTATCCCTGTGCAGCTGTTGCAGGCTCCCACCTGGCACTCTCAGGTGCACACATGAGACAAAGAGTCCATCTTAACACTGTTCCAGCCCCTGCTTCCAAGTTTTAAGGGACACAATACTAAAAAAATTCATTAGTGACCAAAAAAGGAAGATCTAACAAAAACAATAACACAGTTCCACACATATTAAATGGCTAATATATATACATACATATATATATATATATGTATGTATATATATACATACACACACACAGACACACACATATATACACACTACAATAAATAGTCCTGGTAGTCCATAGTCTCTAGCTGCTGCTCAGTCCACACCTTGAGGTCACACAGCCTTGGGCCTGGCAAAGTTAACAGCTATGGACAAGAGGATGATCTCAGTAGACCACAACTCTGAGATTATCCATAGTGGAAGGTCAGTGGGGGAGATGAAGAGGGAGTGCAGTACACAAATATAGACCAGTCCTCTTCTGCTCAATTCCTACTGCCAATAAATATGGCACTTTACATTGAAAACGTGCTGAAGTTTGCTTGTAGAAGTAGGTGTTGAAAGGGTTACAGTTACTAAGCTATCATGAAAACTGGGCAGTTTTCTGTGTTCTTACTATTTCTTCTGACAAATTCTCATAAGCAAACCAAAATTCTTTTTGTGTTCCCCAACATATCAATTTTGCTGGAACAATTTTGCATTTTCAAACAAGTGTTATAGAAGAAATAACTACTTTTGTAATTATAAAATGTTTTCTCCTAGGAGACCTTATTTATATCTAGCATTTGCAACTTGGTAAGACCACCTTAATGGTTCACCGTCCAAAAGATTTTCCATCTCTTCACTCATTAAGCATTTATTAACTATCTACTATTTTTAGGCACTATATTAGATACAAGAAAAGATACATAAAAGACATTTCTTGCTCTCGAGGAACTTATGAGACTATAAAGGAAATAAGCCACATTCTCAAATAAATGCAATATAAATAAATACATAAGTGCATAAGAGAAATACACACAAGAAAAATTCCCTCTTGGGAATTGTTCAGAAATTAAGGACAAGCCATTTAACTTCATATTTTTTCCATCTGTTTTCTCACCTGCACAAGAAACCAGCCAAGGGTGCCTAGCCAGCTAGTGGACAGGTAATAAATTCAGCCTCATGAAGATTATTAAAAAATTGGCCTAAATTACTGAGGAATTAATCTTGAGGCCTATATTCTTTCTTCCTTCTCTCCTATTGACTGAATGAATTTTCTCTCCAAAGTCATGAAGTCTTTCAAGCCCCTATTTGGAGCATATGTCTTCTAACAAACTTCCCATCAACCATCAGAGTCAGTCAGAATATACTACAACTATCATTATTTCTGGCCACTAGCTCCCTTTTTGCCCCATTAAACTAAAATTTCATGTTAAACATAGGCATATAAATAAGGGTCAGATAAAAAAAGGAAGAAAACAAGAAAGAGTACTATTATTCCCTTGGGTCAGTCTAGAGACAAGTCCAAAATTGTATTTCTTCCATTTCTAAACATGGATAGTATACGTCACATAAACTTAGTGAACTCTGTGACAAAGCAGACTAGGTTAGTAGAGCCTTAACTAGAATTATATAATTCCTCATATCATTTTTCAATTAGCAGGCTTCTCTTCTACCTTACCTCCATCTTAATAGGTCTGCATACACAGTCACAGAATTTCAGAGTTGAAAGAAACCCCCTGAAATTATATATTCAATCCATACCTGAACAGTATGGTCATCCAGCAAGGTGAAGTAAAAACAAATAATAATTAACAGCTCTTTACAGTATTATAATTGATTATACAGCTGTGCTATGCTGTCTTCTACAAAACACCACCCTTCCCAAACAAAAACTTCTCTGAGGATCAGAAGGACATCTTTGTGGTGTCTACACAGAATCTGATACAATATACAGCATTATTTCCAGAAATTATTTTCTGAAGGTTGAAAGGATAGACCAAATGAAAGGCATGTGACTGAACAAAATTGCCAAAATGGTATTGAGATACAATGACCTTGACAATAAAATAATCTGAAAACACAAATAACATGTCATCAGTATTTTATTATTCTACTGCTAAGTAGCATTTATATCATAGTATTTATAGCCCATAGTGTGTAAAGCCAAGCACAAGCAGCTTTCCAGAAGAATGCTACTGTGAACAGCTTTTAAAGTTCTGATTACACAGTATAATGAACACTCTATTCCATAACAAATCAAAGCAGAACATTTACAGTAAATCAAAGTACAGCATTCACCACATTACAACTTATCACAGAAAATCAAAATAAATCATTCACAACAACTTATCAGAGAAAATGGCCATATAGTTTCCACCATAGTAGTCACAAAGCTTTCAACAAAGAACAATCATTTAATAACTCAATCATTCAATCAACCTTAAGGAGGTTTGCCTCTTCAAGAACACAAAGCACAATATCAAAATTCTCCACTCATGGGGCACCCTAAGTTAACTCAATCAGTCACTTATTCAGTCATCAATCACTAAGAACAAGCATTATGTCAACTAGATCATTCAATCATCCTTCATCATTCACTGTTTAATTATCAAAAAACACACAAACTCTCCATCCTTAGGTCACTAGTAAATTTACAATTTCTCAGTCAGTACACAGTATCCAAGTCAAGTCTTCTTTCAGCCTGACTCGGGGTGGTTTCTCAGATTCCCTGGATCCCCTTCCATGGTCCCAAATCCTACCTGGGTTCACCAAACTTTCACCTACGTTCAAAAGCAGACAGCTCCCAGGTCCTTTTCTAGCTCTCTGTGCAGTTCCTGCTCCACATTGGAGTTCACAGTGTCCAGTCCATCTCAAATCCTTCACAGTCTCTGTTACCAGGAAATCAAGGCTTAACAAAGCCACAAAGAGGCAAAATACCAACACCACAGTCATGCTTTCTCAGTCTTCTGCAGCTCCAGCTGGCCCTTGGACTCAGCAGAAATTTCAGCTGGTTCCCAGAATCAAAATCACTCCATCCAGGTTTTCAAAATCAAAATCATTCTCTCAAACCTGGGGGGTGGGGGTGGGGGAGAGGGGGTGGCACGGTTGTGCCTCTTCAGCCTCGTCAGTTCCTCTTCAGCCTCCCTGGTGGCAGCAGCTTCTGCTTCCACAGGAGTTTGCTCCAAGAAGATCTGACTTTGTTACCAAATTCTCATTTTTCTTCTCAATTCTCAGTCCAGCAGTAGCAGCCCAGCCTCCTGACACTGCTGAGGGAAATTCTCTTTCTCCAGTGGCAGGAGCTTCTACTTCCAGATGCTTGTCCCTAGAAATTCTGACTTTCCCTTTCTGGGTTTTTCCTTATATACAGTAATCCTCCTCCCTGCTACATCAGCAACAGGTGACAGGAGTTCATACCTTCCGGTTCTTTAACAGAGCTTAATCTGAACTAGGTGCTAAGTACCTCTTAGCTTAGCAATACAAAAGGAACTTCAAATCTTATTACTGTTACATCTCTAAATAAGTGCCTGTAACAATATGATATATTTTGATAAGTGTATGTATACTACCTGCCAAGTATGAGCCAACCCACATAGTAGTGGATATTACCTCTTACTTCCTTCTTCCTTCCAAAATAATCACTCTCTTTTTGAAGTTTGCTTCCCCTTTGACATGCCCTAACACTTATAAGCTGGACTTTCCCCAGAGGAGGTTTTTATACACAATACTCTTAAAATCCTAGCCCTTGTGAATAACTGTTCCCACTAAAACTATAGTCAATGAGCCCCCATGCATCTATTTCCCATGAATAAATAAGCCATTAATGATTAATTAATATTAACCAAAACATTTACTGAAAATACAAAGCAAATACATAATTTACATACTATTCTATCCATCATGGTCTACCACCAATGCACATAATGTCTATGGAGAGAGTGGGAACATGCTATAAGTACCAAGGTTAACTCACAACTTTAGAACTATCTCAGAAATTGTTCACATGAGTTCCTTGCTAAGCACAGCTTCTATGAGAACAAATACTTCCACTGCTTAGCTGAGCTGATGCAGACTAATCCCTCATCAGGCAGAGTCTCAGCAGGAGACAAGCTGATCTGCCAGGCAGCTCCTCTGAGGCTCTCTTTCTATGCTGTTCCTTTACTCATGAGGATTACTCTCTGGATAGAAAGTATAGAATCACTTCTAGCTTTAGGATTAGCAGATGCTAATAATAATAAATAATACAGCATTAATTTAGGGAAAGGCAACAATTTTCCTCTTATATTTGCCAAAAATCTATCCAGACTATCAGGAATCTCCTTCTCTTTTTCCTTCTCAGTAGCAGTTGGCAGTAAAAGGAAAAGATTATTCTCTCCATTTTTCTTTCTTCTACTTCTCCTCAATTCCAATGTGCAGCTGAAAGCGAAGTTTCTCTTCTTCAGTTTGTCATGTAAACCAGTAACTGCCGCCTCAGATACTCAGCAACTATTTTTCTCAACACTGAAGGAGATGAAAGGTCATACCTCTTACACATGTGTACACAAATTTATTGAACGCTATTCTCATAAAAACTGAAAAAATATCAATTCAAAGGATGGAGTTCCTTCTAAACATCAAAGATCAAAACCCATCTATGCCAGCTCATCATGGGTGACTTTTATCCATATCTTCCCTAAAGTTCAACATGAGGACCACTCAGTGTGCTGGAGTCCCTCCTTTTTTCTCCCCCTGATATTGGGAGGGTACCAGTAAAGTACTGTGGTCATAATCACTAGTTTACCTTCTCTTTCTGTCAGGTAATTCTTTGCCAACATTTTTTACTATTCTTCTTTAGCATTCCTTGTTGGTTATATGTTACAAAATATCAATTAATATGCAGGTAAAAGACAGCAATTTTGAAGCTTTGGCGAGAAAGGGATCCACAGAAATGGAGGAAACCTCTTAATTTTGAACTTAAAATTTCTCATCTTTTTCTTGTGCTCAAATGGGTGCTGTCTGCACTATTCTCTGTTGGCACATTTGTGGAGAATCATCACCAGAAGCGACAATACTGTTGATAATATAGAAATACTTAAAGAAAAACAATAATATAAAAACCTACTTCTAGGAAAAAATGCCCCTGATTTTATTCAGTAAATTGTTAAGTCCTTTTACTATTGTAAAGAAAATGAAGTATTCTTTGGAAATATAGAGAGGTTGGTATGTTTTTTAATACAAGTTTTGTGAATATTCTCTGCTCTGTTCCAGTTTCAATGTGTTTCTCTATTCCTCCTTCCTTTTCTCCCTCTCTCTGTCTTTCTCTCCCCTGCCCTTCCCTCTCTCTTCTGCAAGAGCAAAAACTCACCTACCAGAGGTTAACACTTTCATAGAAGTAGTCTACCAATAATTGGGTATTTTAAATACCATGAAAACCTATTTATTCTCCTTGTTATTTTCTTTAGTTTATTATTTCTTCACCTAATAATACAATTAAATGTGGTACTGTGTTACTCTTGATAGGAAGATTTCTCTGGAGAGTATAACCAAAGTTATTTTCTGTAGTGTTATATAAGTATTTAAAAATAATGAAGTGTGGAGTGGCTGGCTACATGGTGCAGTGAATAGAGCACCAGGCCTGGAGTCAGGAGGACTTGAGCTCAAATCTGGCCTCAAATTCTTAATTTACACACAAAAATACTAGCCGTGTGACCTTGGGCAAGCCACTTAATCCCAACTTCCCTATCTTCCCCTCTCAAAAAAAAAAGAATTATAAAGTGAAGTCAGAACAGCTTATAAAAATATCCATCACTATATTTCAATATTGAATTTTTCTCACAGCAAAATGGTTCAACTGTGTTTGTCAAAGAATCTATAAAAATCCCTTTAAGATAATTCATGGATGTTCAAGTGAAAGGTAGTTTCTTTCTATGATTCTTTAACATGAACCTTCCATTTCAGACAAAATTACACATTAGCACCCATGCATGTTATATATATTCCCACTTTTGCACCTCTGCTAATGCAACTCCTCTGGAAGGCTTCCTGTCTGCCCATCCAAATCCTACCCACCCCTCAAAACAAGCTCAAGTCCTACCTTCTTTAAGCAGCCTTCTGAACTACCTTAGTCCAGATGACTCAATTTTCTCTGAATTCCTACAGTATGCATTGTCATTATCACTTATTTTGTACATATTGTATATTTCTATATACATTAAATCTCAACAAAAATCTTATTCTGATGTCTTTTGACATAAAAGTGATTCCTCAGGTTTCAAAATGACTATATAAAAGCTTTGACAGATTCTACCACACTGAAAAAGGTATGGTTTTGAAGGTATTTTGGTGGCAGCGGATGCTGTCCAAGATAAAGAATGCAAACTGTCCAACATAGTTGAATGCTTCTTTATCTAGCATCTACCAGTTATATTCCTAAAGCACAGGTCTGATCATGTCATCTTCCCACCCTCTCCCCATATTTCAAAGGCTTCTTATTAATGTCAAAGTCAAAAACAGAATCTTATATTTGTCATTTAAAGTCTTTCAACAACCTGAACCTTTCCTGTCTTCTTACACTTCCCATCTTCTGGAGCAGATTGCCTCCTCTGTTATCACGCCTCCTCTCTCACTAATCTTTCACCTCTCTCCTGTATGACTACTTCCCTACTTCCTACAAACATGTATGTCTCCTCCATCCTCAAAAAACCATCACTTGATCCTTTCATCCCCACTAGCTAATATGCTATAGCTTTCCTCGCTGAATTCCTTGAGGCCATTTAGAGTCAGTGCTTTTACTTTCCTCTAACTGTCTTAATTCTCTGTAGAATGATTTCCCTACCTCAGCATTCAACTAAAACTACTATCTCCAAAGTTACTAGTGATATTTCAAATGCCAAATCTAAAGGCCTTTTTCTCACTTTTCATCCTTCTGGGACCTCCTTGCAGCCTATAATACTGATGAGTACCATATACAAGGAAGAGAATACAAATATATACAAAGTAGTATGGGAGAAAGCAAAAGTACACACAAGCAGTAAGAACAATCAGGAAAAGCATCATGCAGACAGTGGCTAAGTTTCATCTAAAAGAGAGAGGGGACTCTATGAGGCAGAGTAAGGTAAAAATGCATTTCAGGAATGGAGGGAGGGTGTCCAGTGCAAATGTATGGAGACAAGAAATGGAGTCTTGTGTGAAGACTACAGAGAAGACCAATTTGGGCAGATTACAGAGTGCAGGAAGAAGAGTAATATCCAAAGACGATGGAAAGAGAAGATGAAACTAGGATTATGAAGAACAATGAAATTAAATAGAGGACTTACCATTTGATCCACAAGAGTTGCGTAAGGGAGTCACATAGTCAAATCTATGTTTAAGGAAAATTACTATGGGAGTAGTATGTTAAATAGCCTGGAGTGGGGAGAGATTTGAGGTAGGGAGATCAGTTAGGAGTCTCTTACAATAATCTATGCCAGAGGTGATCAGGGCCTAAATTGAAGAGTGTGTTGTATGAATAGATATGAGTTGGACGTGAGAGGAGACATAAAGGTAGAAACAACAAAACTCAGTAACTGATTATCTTTGTAAAGTTAGAGTAATGAACTGAGAACAATTCCAGAGCTAGAAAACTAGATGATTGGAAAGATGAGGATAGAAAGCCTTTGACAGAAATTGGGAAGTTTGGAAGAGAGGAGGGTTTAGGGGTAAAAGATAATGAACTCAGTTTTCGGTACGTTTAATAAGATGAAAAAAAATGAAAAGGGAATAGGATGACTTTTACAAACTTTATTTTTTTACAGTAGATCACATTTTTAGTTGCATAATTCACTTAAAAATATAGAAATATAAGATTTCTTTGAACTTACTGTTTAATGGTTATTTTAAAATATTTGACCTAGTACAGCAAAATGCAGCCTTGAAAGATTTCATCCAATAAAGTGTCTAATACACATATATGAAGATCATACAAAATTCTGTTATAGATACAATCACAGAGATAGCCATTCAATAATCATGTTTTTATCACTATAAAACAAGGAGAAAGATGCCTGCCAACTGGCATAGGACATGCTGTATAGGATATGGATGGAGAGGGATTCTCTATAGATGATGAGATCATCTAGATACTGCTTTCTTTATGGATCTCACAATACAGATGGTATCAACCCCTATGTTGGAGCATCTTTTCAGTCAGATACATGACCACTAACAATCCAACCAATAAAAACGAATAAGCAAAGATCTTAAGCAAGTCATTTAGCTTCCAAGGACCTCAGTCTCCTCATCTGTAAAATTAGATGGTTGTACTAGATATTCTAAGGTCTCTTCTAGTTCTAGTTGTAAGATCTATTACCTAGACAGACATCCATCTAATGGAATGAGTAATCCACTGAGCTTAGTCAATCAATATTTTGTGTAATTTAGTATCATTATTGTTATTGCTATTTTGGACAGACACTAAAACAGTGAGTTGCATCCAGAGTTGAAAGGGAAGAAGGTACATTTAAAGGCAGTTTTTAAAAATATTATTTCATTTGGCCCTTAAAACAATTCTGTTAAGTAGATACTATCCCATCCATTTTACAATTAAAGAAACTAAGGCCCACAGAAAGTCAAGTGACTCGCCTAGGGTCACATAAGCTAAGTATCCGAGATTAGATTTTAATTCAGGTTGTCCTGACTCCAGTACTCGTGCGCTATCCATTGTGCCATCAGCTGCCTCATATAAGTGTATATCCAAAGGCCCTCTTCTCTTGTCTTTCTATACTCACTTGGAGGCATCATCTACTCTCATTAGTTTACATAGTATTTCTATGCTGATGACTTCTACTTCTAGATCTATATATCCAGTCTCAATTATTCTGCTGAGCTTCAAGTCCTACATCACAAACTGCCTACCAAGTATTTCCATTAGGAAATGGAAACGTTTGTGTCACAAGCACTTCAAGTTCACTGTGTCCATAACAGAACTCATTATCTTTCCTATTCCAGGAATGTTCTTCCTTCTTACTTCCGTCTCCTGGCTTCCCTTAAGACTCAGATTAAATCCAACCTTCTGCAAGAGGTACTTATATTCCCCCCACTGCTAGTACCTTTCTCTGAGACTACTTATTTTTTACACACACAGACACACATGTACACACACACATACTTCTCTTGTGTGTACTCAGTTGTTTGTATGTTTTCCACTTGATTCTGAGCATCTTGAGGTCAAGGACCATGTTTTTGATCTTTCTTTGTATCCTCAGGATTTAGCACATACAAATTAATATATGTTTATTGACTGCCTATCTCTGTATCTTTAGACCACTGGCCTTTCTGTTCATCCTGAAGCTAAATTCTCCTATATATTTTACCTCCCTCAAATGAACTCTGAGAACAGGGACCACGTGATTTTCTTCGTCAACTCTATTGGCTTCCTATAGCCTTAAGGATAAAATATAGGGGCAGCTAGGTGGCACAGTGAATAGAACACTGGCCCTGGAGTCAGGAGGACCCGAGTTCAAATCTGGCCTCAGACACTTGACACACTTACTAGCCGTGTGACTTTGGGCAAGTCACTTAATCCCAATTGCCATCTGAAAGGCAAAAAAAAAAAAAAAAGGATAAAATATAAACTCTCTCTGCTCAGCAATGTCGGAAGGTCTTTGGGAAGCCACGTACACTAACTGTTGTTGGTGGAATTGTGAACTGATACATTCAGGAAACTGTATGCTCCTGAAGAACACAGATGATTTTGTTTTGGTCTTTTTATCTCCAGTATATACTACAGCTCCTTGAACACAGTGGGTCCTTACTACATTCTTGTGACACTCTCAGAAAATTCAACTTAGCTACTTTACAAGCTTCAAGGACAAGCTAATTTGAGTAAAAAAACATAAAACTAGAAAAAATGGCCCTTGATTTTTCTGTTTTGGTAAGTATGTTAAATCAACTTTTAGAAATATTCCTAATAATTCACATAAATATATAAAATTATACCCTAGCACTCTGCAAATATAATGTGCTTTACAAGTGGTTAATACTAATAAAACTGATTCTAAAAGTTTCTAGCCCTTCTTAGCATTCACATGCTAAGATGTATTTAGATTTCAGACTTGATCATCATACTATTAAAAACAAAGCAGGAAACTACCATCTTAATTATTCATTTTTATTAAATGTAAAACCTAAAAAGAAATTTGTGATTTGCTTTCTTCTATAACTTGTATGCAGAAAATCTTTATTCTCATATAACAATGTCCCACAATATCATTTTTTCAAAGATGCCAGAATACAAAATATTTACTTGCATAATTGCCATTGTTGACTAAATGTACCAATGTTAAGCTATGCAATTTCCCATCCGATTAATATTGATTAGACTATAGCTGGAACGTAGTCATTTAAAACTAAATTTATACTTAACATAATTTCTCTCCTGGGACAAATACCTTCCTTTGAAAATTCTAGCACCAAAGAGATTAAATAGGGACCTATAATACCTTGCACTTTACTGGGGCAATCTACTGGAAGACATGCTCAGGAGACAAGCAGCAGAGGCTGACAAGTAAATGTGCTTTCTTTTGAATCACTGCACACAATAGTTAAAGCATGCAAACACTTAAAAGTATTTCAGAAAAGTACTTCCTAAATTTTTATTTCTATGACGCAGTTTCCTTTCTGCTCATTTGAGTTACTTAAATTTCCCTCTTTTAACAGTTTGAAGTTGGAAGGTGTAGGTAAGACAAGCTTAGGAGGTCTTATGGTCCACTTAGAAAAAACATTCCTTTCAAAAGCAAATTTCTTTAAGCTCTGGTGACCATGTGGGTCAGCAGGAATGAAAAAAAATGCTTTTGAATTAAAAATACTTCTATGATTGGCTGGAGAAATCATAACAAAATTGGCAGAACCCTTCTAATTCACATCAACAAAAAGCATATGGTGAAGTCTACCTAGATAAGGAAACATTTTCTAATTAAGAAAATGATCAGAGTATCAGTATCTGCTTTTGTAACTGGTATTTTGTATAGGTCAAAGGTTAAATGCTGATTCCCAGAGGACATTAACAATAGAACAAAATAATTTAAATTTGTTTTGCTATTTCTCAAATGTAACAAATTTGAAAAGACAATGGTTCTAATGATTTTGATAAAACCATTATGTCTGACATCTCTGCTTGTAATGCTGAAAACAAAGAAACTCATGAAACAGATATATATATCCTTCCTTCCTTTCCATCCATCCACTACTCATTAGGGATATGATAAATAATAACCCAAACCAAACCATTTTAAAAAGACAGAGGTTGGTCAGGTCATACAATATTAGTTTTGAAGGTTTCCTCCTAGAGGGAGGATATAAACTTAAAAAAGAAAATCAATCAGTCATATAATATCTAAAAAGGGCCTAATAAGGAGATAGAATTCCAAAGGGATTTTGTAATACCTATAGTCAATGATGAAGGAAGATCATTTTATTTCATCACTCTCCTATTGACCTTTTAGGAAATCAGATGCTATGGACCTGATTATGTCTAAAGGAAATAGTAAAAGCAGTATTTGGTTTGTGATTTATGCTTAAGCAAAACATAAAGCTAAAAATTAATACAAATAACAATTTCCACATTGGTAAAATAAGTGGGTAGGTTTTTTAAAGTCCTTTCTACTCTAACATGATTCTTAAAGTCTACATAATTGACCACTGTTTGCTACGGCTTACAGAATGCAAAAACCGGGCCTATGAGTGTTACTGCACATTTGGCACTTTTTTTTTTTTAATTTAAAAAAATTTTTTAATTCATTTTCTTGTTTACATCATTCATTGTCATTACATTTTTGAATGACAAATTTTCTCCCCGTCTTGCCCCCGACCCAACCCCAAAACAGCAATCCCGCTGTAAAGCCCCTCCCCTGTTCTGCTCTCTTACTTTCTGGTAGG
>JAQQSW010014822.1:0-12023 GCA_028646575.1 Pseudocheirus occidentalis | reverse complement strand
GTGTCTGTCTTTTAGCTTTATTTCTTCTGGCTTTATAAATGAGGAGATTGCCCCAGGTGCTTCCAATCCACTCTCCTCTCAACTCCAGCTGTGATTACTCCCAAGGAGTTAACTGGAAGTAAGGAGCTAAGCCTTTGAGGTACCAATAGAAAAGGGCATGGAAGATCTTCTGATTTCATTAACATTACATTTACATGCTACAAGTAGATGATAAATACTTCAATTGCATCAGATCTAAACTTTATATTTCACTTAGTACCTCTCATAGTACTCATCAAAGTAGTTTTAATAAATGTATATTATATTCTTTGTGATACTTTCATAAAGTCAAATAAATATTGTATTGCATTTGTATCCCGTTGTATCCTGCTCATTGACTTCACAGATCACAGCACACCAATACTTTCCATGGGGTTTTCTTGGCAAGGACACTTGAGTGGTTTGCCATTTCCTTCTCCAAAAGCAAGCAGAGGTTAAGTGACTTGCTAAGAGTCACACAGCTAGTATCTGAGGCTGAATTTGAACTCAGATCTTCCTGACTCCAGGACCATCATTCTATCTATTTGTTTCTTTGATAATGTCATCAAATAACATTCATGATGATGGTACAGCCTATTTAAAGCCCAGAAGACACACCCCATCCCTGCTTCCTCATTGTTGACTAATCTCTGGGTCTTTTGCAATTACCAGACATAAAACACTGAGGGGAGAATATTTGTGTGAAGTCGACTAAGAATCACACCTTCAAGCCCTACTCAGAAAAAAAGAAAAAGAAAGAAGTCTTCAATTAAGAACCTCGTCATTGGGCTCCAATAAAATTAATGGAGTCCAACTTTATTTACAAAGCATCTTTCAAAAAAAGGTATCTCACATACCATACATAAAAGACTGTGTCTCATTCATACTTTTTTTATAGCTATCTTTTTCTTTAAAAAAAAATACATTTCATTTTTTCCAATGAGCAAAATCTTCTACCTTCTCTCCCTCCAACCTCAACCCATCTCCCTCTAGTTAAGAATGCAAGAAAAAACCCATTACAAACATAGTCAAGCAAAACTAATTTCTCCATTGACCATGTCCAAACTGATAATTCTGCACTATCAAAAGGTAAGTAGCATGTCTCATCACTAGTTCTCTGAAAGTGTGGCTTTTCATTACAGTGATTAGAATATTTAATTCTTTCAGAGTTGTTTGTCATTATCATATTGTTGTCATTGTTCTCTGGTTCTGTTCACTTTGCTCTCCATCAGTTCATACAAGTATTCTCAGGTTTCTCTAAAACTAACCCTTTCATTTCTTATAGCATAATAGTATTTCATCACATTTATATGCCATAACTTGATTTGCCATTCTCCAACTTATGGGAACTCCCTCAGATTCCAATCCTTTGCCACCTCAAAAAAATATACGCTTCTCTGTCCATAGAATTTGTTTTGTTAAGGACTAATCTCTCCCTTAATCTGCCTTTCCTCTAATTACCCCTTATCATTCTCTCCTTTCTCAATTTCCCTGTTGAATGAAATGTATTTTTCTACTTTTGCATTTTTGAAATGTATTTCAACTCTAGTATGTCTGTATGTGTGCATTCTTCCCTCCTTTGACCAGTTCAAATGAGTAAGGTTCAAGTATCAGGCATTCCAAGCCACCTCTTCTCGTTTGTATAGAACACACCCTGATTGTGAGATAATTTTCCCTAACTTTTCTCCAGTGTGTTCTTCTTTCCCTCACTTTCAATCTTTTCTAGAGGTTCTCAAGACACAACAGAATCACTCCAAGAACTTGTGTAATTAGTTTCCATAACCCATGGTGATAGCTTTCAGAGAGGACTCTTGTATCATTTCCCCACATTTGTATGTAAATTAGCAGATCCTTATTTGGCCCCTTAAGTTCCCTCATGTTTGCATTTTTGTTTCTCTTAATTCCTGTGTTTAAATTTTGAACTTTCTGTGTAGTTCTGATCTTTTCATCAGGAATGTTTGGAAAATATATTTTGTTAAAGATCCATTTCCCTTCCTGTAGGGAAGTTTTGCTGGATAATTTATTCTTGGTTGTAAACCCATATCCTTTTCCACATGTACTATCATACTGTAAGGTCTCTGGTCCTTTATAGTGGTTACTGCTATGACTGTGGCTGGGAATCTTGTGTTTTTCTTTGACATGGAAGCTCTGAACATTGACCACAATGTTCCTGGGAGTATTCATTTGTTTTTGTTTTTGTTTTTCCAGGAAGTAGTCAATGGATTCTTTCTAGCTCTACTTTACCCTCTGGTTCTAAGAGATCTAGTCAGTTTTCCTTTTAAGATTTCCTGAAATTACCTGTCAGATCTATGGAATGGAGAAGAGTTTGTGACCAAATAAGAGAAGGATTCACAGGAGATAAAACAGGCATTTTTGGTTATATAAAATTATGAAGATTTTGCACAAGCAAAATCAATACAGCTAAAATTAGAAGAAAAGCAGGAAACTAGGAAAATTTTTTGTAGCATGTTTCTCTGATAAATGTCTCATTTCTAAGATACATAGGCAACTAAGTGAAATTTGTAAGAATAAGAATCATACAATTCACAAATGGTCAAAAGATATGAATAGACAGTTTTCAGAGGAAGAAAAGCTATCAATAGCCATATGAAAAATGCAGTAAATCAGTAATAATTAGAGAGGCAGGAATCAAAACAACTTTGAGGTACTATTTCACACCCATCAGATTGGTCAAGATGACAAAAAAAGGAAAAATGGTATGTTGTAGGGGAGGCAGCTGTGGAAAAACAGATACACTAATGCATTGTTGATGGAGCTGTGAACTAGTCCCAACTATTCTGGAAAGCAATTTGGAACTATGCCCCCAAAGCTATTAAACTGTGTATTGACCACCTTTGACCAGCTACCCAAAGAGATTGGAAAAGAACCCATATGATTTATCGCAGCTCTTTTTGTAGTGGCAAAGTACTGGAAACTGAGGGGATGTCCATCAACTGGGGAATAGCTGAACAAGTTTTGGAATATAAATGTGATAAAACATTATTGTGTTGTAAGAAATGAAGAGGTTGGTTTTAGAAAAACCTGGGAAGACTTGTATACACTGACAGGAAATGAAGTGAGCATAACTAGAAGTATAATTTATACAGTAACAGTAATATTGAAAAGATAATTAGCTTTGAAAGCCTTAGTAATTCTGATCAACACAGTGAACAATTGTTCCAAAGGACTCACAATTAAACACACAATCCAACCCCAGATAGTTGATCGACTCAGAATGTAGACTGAAATATATTTTCTTTTTTGGAGGGGAGAGGGGGAACATGACTAAAGCAGAAATTTGTTTTGCAGGTCTCTATATATTTGTAATGGGTTTTATTTTTCTTGCCTTCTCAGCGGGTGGGGTAGAAAGAAGATGGAAGGACAGAATTCAGAACTGATAATAAAACTGAATTTAAAAAAACCCAAGATTTCTTGAAACCCTTGTGTGTATGTAAGCCCTTTTTTGGATGCAGCTTTCAGGCAGTCCAATAATTCTTAAATATTTTTCTCTTTGCTTTCTAGATCAAGTTGTTTTTGCCGTGAGAAAACCTACATTTTCTTCTCTTTTTGGTCTTTAGACTTTTTAAAAAATTGTTAGTTTTCAGCATCCACTTCTATAAGATTTTGAGTTTTAAAATTTCTCCCCTCCCTAAGACACGAAAGATGGCGTGCAATCTGATAAATTCTATACATGTACAATCATATTGAACATATTTCCACATTATTTATGCTGTAAAAGAAGAATCAGAACAAAAGGGAAAAAACAAGAAAGAAAGAAAAAAAGAAGAATAGTGTGCTTTGATATGCATACTTCTTTCTCTAAATGTGGAAAGCATATTCTGTCTTGAGTCTTTTGGAATTGTCTTAGGTCATTGTATTGCTGAGAAGAGCTAAGTCTATGAAAGCTGTTCATCACACAGTGTTGCGGTTGCTGTTGCTGTTACTGTGTACAATGTTCTTCTGGTTCTCCTCACTTCACTCAGTTCATGTAAGTCTTTCCAGGTTTTTCTGAAATCTGCCTGCTCATCATTTCTTATGGTACAGTAGTATTCCATTACATTCAGGTGCCACTACTTGTTTAATCATTCCCCAGATGATGGGCATCCCCTCAGTTTCCAACTCTTTGCCACCACAGAAAAGTTGCTATAAATCTTTCTGTACATGAACAAATACACACACATTTTAAACTCTCTTTAAAATGCTTGCTTTGGGGGTGGCTAGGTGGTGCAGTGAGTAGAACACTAGCCCTGGAGTCAGGAGGACCTGAGTTCAATCCAGCCTCAGACACTTAACACTTACTAGCCGTGTGACCTTGGGCAAGTCGCTTAACCCCAATTGGCCTGCCTCCCCCCCTCCAAAAAGCCAAAAAAAAAAAAATTCTTGCTTCATTTCTTCTAGGAATTCTAGTTGAATTTGTACCCAGGCCATATATTTCTTTGAGTATTTGCTTGCAGAGGTTTTGAAGTCATTCTCTTCTTCTGGGTTTGTGTCTTTGGTTCTTATATTAGGGTTTTTGTTTGTTTCTTTGGTTTATTCAGTCTTTTCACTTACTTCCTGCTTTCAGACTTGATGTTAGGCCTGGTCTCGATGTGCTTCTGGAAGGAAGGTCGGGGCTGGTCCTGTTTATTAGAGGTATCAAGTATTGTTTTATTTCAGGATCTCAGGGACAACTCAGGCTGGTAAAGCAAGCTTTCTTGCAGTTTAATCTGTCTAATCACTGCCCCTCATTTGGGTCTGAACAATAATAATCTGCTGCAGGACTCACCCCCTATCCGGCAGCTGGGAAGTTCTGCTGGTTCAGCAACAGAACTATAGGATTCCTTTTGATTAGGGAATGGGCTACATACTGGAAGTAAGACCCTGCTCTACTCCTGGGATCTGAGCCAGATAGCTCATGCTTACTTTTGAACTTGTTAATATACCACCTAGAGACAATGGCTGCTACCTGCCCTGGAACACTACTGCTAGACACAAGTTATGATAATCTACTCTGGGTCTGTGACCTAGAAATCAGTATTGGGTGACATAGCTGCTAGGTGGCACCAGTTCCCTTTTGGTGGCCTATTTTGGTTCTGGACCCCTTCTTGCCCTAATGCTAAGCCTCTCTCTGGGTACTTACGTGCTCCAGATGACCACATGCTCCTGGCCAAACCCTGTTCTCAGTGTCTACAGATCTCTCTGTTTCTCTGTGCCAACCTGGGCCAGAAAAATTAGTCACTATATTTTTTCCCCTTGTGTTTCCTCAGCAGTATTCCATATTTTCTTTATGTTTGGAGGAGTTTGGGGAGGGAGGAGGTTTGCTGTACTTTATCCCACTACTGCACCATCTTGACTTTGCCTTTCTCATCTATACGTTGTATTCCCACCAGTCCTTGTCTAATACAAGTGCTGATGCAGGTCTTTAATAAGTGTTTGCTGAATTATTGGAGATGTTAATGGTGTCTTTAGAACATTTATAACATATTTAAAATGTGAGAGTGATCACATTCATTATATCTTGAGCACAATTCTGCATAAGCCTTGTCCAAGCATTGGGTAACAGACTCATCTGCTGCCCTAACTTTACATTACTTCTATTCTGAGAACCTCAGCTTGCCATGGGATTTTTCTGGCCACAGATTTGGCAGCCATGTTGCCTTTTGGAGAATATAGCTTCTACCAAAGGGAGTGCTATCTGTGTCTCCACTCGGAGATTCTTTTTGTCTCCACTTCTATATAGTAAGGCCTGATCTATTGATAAGTTATAACTATTATGAAGTCCCATCCTTGGACAGCTGCTGCTATTGCTTTCATACCTACTTTATCCTCGATCCTAACTTCTGCATCTTAGATGTCTTAACACAGGTTGAATTCTTTTGAGTAGTTGTGAATCTCATTAAAGAGACTCATTAGTATTATAGGGCTTGCTGTAATCAGCGCTGTGTTGTCCATAAATAGGAACATCTCCATATATATGAATTCCTCTTCTATATGGAGTCTATGAGAGTCCACGGCATACACAATAGCAAATACGTTTTATGGCTCACTTTATGACTCGGTATACTAATGATCAGAGGATCTTTGAACAAAGTTATTCTTTTCATTACATTTAGCTCAAGGAATCTACTATGATCTTAACTCAAGCATGGGAAATCTTGTTCAAGGTGTCTATGGGGCTGCATTTTGCTCTTTTTTTTTTTTTTTTGGCTATATGATTGAAAGTGACGCAATGCCAGTAATTTCAAGGCGGTTGCCCAAGGGGACAAAAGCAAGATAAAAAAAACCCCAAACCCCCAAACCCAACAACAACAACAAACTTCAGTGCCTTCTGATGGCTTTTAGGATACAATATGAATTCCTCAGTCTAGTATGCAAAGTCCCCTAGACTCCTCTTGACCTCTCTCACTGAGAGAGCCTGATACTTGAATCATGGTGCTTGACTAGAAAATGATAGTTTTGGTTAGTAATTAGCTTTTAAATTGTGGATTTCTAGTAATTTAGTAATCTGGTAATCTAACCACAATCTGGCTTCAGTTTACCTTCTAGATTTATTTTGCATTTTTCCCTTTCACACATTCTGTTTCTGGCTGAACTAAATTACTATCTCTTCCCTTGCAATCAACATTTCATCTTACTCTTTTACATGTGCGTATTTGCACATACTACCATATATGCCTGAAATGTACTCCCTTTTCCTCTCTACTTGTCAGAATCCTTGTCTTCTTTCAAGAGTCAACTGAGGTGTTGCTTCCATGAAGCCTTAAGGATTGCCCAAATTCTTTGTGCTCGCTTCGTTCTCAAATTATTGTCCTTTTAATATATCTCCTGGTAAAATACTAATTCTTTGAAGACAGGAAGCATTTTAAAAATTGTTGTGTTCACATTACCTTGTACATATTAGGCACTTAATGTCTACTGAATTAAGTTGAATGGAAATATGACCAATTACAACTGGCTCACTATTAGGGAAAATACTAAAAATATCTGATCATATTAATAAAAAAAATAACAAATCATAGGATTCTATCAATATGCAGAAAAACTTTTGAGAAGATTCAGTACCTATTCCTGTTTTTAAAAAAGCCTAAGAATAAATATTTACTTAATATGATAAATATGATTAATCTGATAAATAAAACCAAGAGCCACATTATTTAGAATGGGGATAACTAAGAGTCTTTTCCAGTAAGATTGGGGCAAAGCAAGAGTGTCTTATTATTATTATTATCCAAAGTTTATATAATTCCTTAAGGTTTGAAAAACTTCTACAAATATGACCTCCTTTGATCCTCACACAACCCTGGGAGACAGGTGTCATTATTATTCTCATTTCACAGATGAGGAAACAGAGGCAAACAGAGTTGTTGTGACTCACCTAGTCACACAGCTTGTGCGTGCTAGTCTGAAGTGAGTTTTGATATCAAGTCTTCCTGACTACAAGTCAAGACCTCTATCCACTGTGACACCTAGCTGCCTTGATTTACGCTAGTATTGTTTGCTGTAGCAATGATAAAAAGAAGAAATGGAGAGAATAAGCATAAGCAAAGAGAAAACAAAATCATCTCCTTCTGCAGATGATATGAGGACTTACTTAGAGAACCCTCAAGATTCAACTAAAAACTAATTGAAATAATTAACAATTTAGGAAAGTTGATGGATATAAAATAAACCCACATAAGTCATTAGCTTTATTTTATCTTACAAACAAAATCCAGCAGGAATTGCTATAAAAAGAAATTTCATTTAAAATAATTACAGGAGATATGAAATAGTCTACCTGAAAAGACATATACATCAAATATATGAACACAACTACAAAGTACTCTTTATACAAATAAAACCAGATTTAAATAATTTGGGAAATAGTATTTGCTCATGGGTAGGCTGAACCAATCTAATCAAAATGACAATACCACATTAATTAGTTTACTAATTTAGTACCATAGCAATTAAAGTATCAAAGGATTATGTTATAGAACTAGAAAAAATAATGAAGTTCATCTGGAGAAATAAAAGGTTAAGAAAAGGGGTGGAGAACCTGCAGCCTTGAGGCCACATGTGGCCCTCTTGGTCCTCAAATGCAGCAGCCCTTTGACTGAATCCAAACTTCAGAGAACAGATCCCCTTAATAAAAGGATTTGTTCTGTAAAACTTGGACTCAGTCAAAAGGCTGCACCAAAGGACCTAGAAGACCATGTGTGACCTCAAGACCACAGGTTCCTCACCCCGGTCAAGAATTTCAAGTGAATTGATAAAAAAAAAAATGAGGAAAAAGCAGTACCATATTTCAAACTATACTACAAAGCAATAATCATCAAAAACAATTTAGTACTGGTGAAAAATTGGAAGGTTGATCAATGGGACAGATTATGTAAACAATATACAAAAGCAAATAAACACAATTGATTGGGTTAAGAAGTTACAATTTTTCAAAAAGTGTTAGGAAAAGTAGAAATCAGTCTGGCAAAAACTAGTTATAGGCTGATGTCCTACGTCTACCAAGACAAACTTCAAATGGAGATGACTTAGACATAAAGGGTGATGTCCTAAGTAACACAGATAAGCAAGGAAAAATTTTCCTGTCAGGTAGGAGATAAGAGTTTATGATGAAATAAGAGATAAAAAGATCACAGCAATTTTGATTATGTAAAATCACAAAGTTTTACACAAAAGCAATGGAGCTAAAACGTGAAGATAAGGAAGTAAACAGGGAGGGGGGGAACCTTTGTGGCAACATTTTGTGATAAAATCCCCATTTCTATGATATATAGGGAACTGACTGAAATTTATAATAATAAGAGTCATTCTCTAACTGATAAAGTCAAGAAATACAAACAAGCAGTTTTCAGAGGAAGGAATCCAAGATATCAATAGTCATGTTTTTAAAAATGCTCTAAGTCATTAATAGAAGAAGATAAAACAACTCAGATTCTACCTCATACCCACCAGATTGGCAAAGGTGACCAAAAAAAAGGAAAAAAACTTCTGCTACTTTGAAGGATCTGTGGTCTCATTAGTAAAGATTCTCTCTTGGAGGAATCAGTTCCTCCATATCTTCTCATTCTGTGCATTATTTGCCTTTGTCTTTCAGTAAATTTCCTACAGGGAACACAAAGACTCCAAAATCTCTGATTTTCTAGTCTTGTCCTCTCTTGAGCTCTAGATTCACATCTCCAACCACCTTTGGGATATCTCTATTTTGAAATTATTCTACCACTATTACAAGATCAATATATCTAAAACTTCACTATTTCTATCTGTTGCACCACCATTTATTGGGTATTTTATATTTATAAACTTAAGCTTCTCTTTAATTCTTCTCTCTTCCTCACCTCATATTCCATCCATTATCAGGTAGTACTATCAAAGCCTATCTCCGCGTCTTTTGAATCCCTAATTTCTCTCGTCTTACACTTTGGTTGCATATTACCAACTGCCTGCTAGACATCTCCATCTGGATGCATCTCAAACTCAACATGTCTAAAACAGAAGACATTGTTCCCCTCTCCCTCAAAACCCTCCCCTCTTTCAAAGGATCATAGTTTGATTTAAAGGCCATCTAAGTCAAACTCTTCTTTTTTGCAAGTACAGAAAATAAGGCACAGAGAGGTTAGTTATCTTGTCCAAATCCAGGATTTGCACCCTCCTCTGATTCCAAACCCCAAATCCTTTAACTATATAATACGATGCCTCAATTTCCCTGTTTCTACTGATACCGCTACTATTCTTCCAGTCCCCCAGGTTCACGGTCTAGATGCCTGTTCTGGACTCTTTCATCTGCCTTAATCTCCAAATCCAATGAGTAGTTAAGTCTTGCCATTCCTACTTCTCCAGCTCTCTCACATCCATCCTCTTCCCTTGACTCATATAGTCCCTGCCGTAGTTCAAACCCTCATTGGTTTTGTTTGGATTATTTGTAATAGCTTCCCTAATTGTACCCAGTGCTTTCAGTCTCTCACTTCTTCAATCCATTCTCAACACAGCTACCAAATTCACATTCCTAAAACTTACCTCTGAACTTGCCAGTCCCTTACTCAAAAATCTTATATGCATTCTTTGTCTCCAGGATAAAATGTAAAATCATTAGTTTCACTTTTGCAATATGCAATACGACTTCCACTTACATTTCTAGTTTTCTTTCATCTTATTCCCCTTAGTACCATCTTCAATTCAATCAAACTGACCTTCTAGCAATTGAATCAAATGCTCCTACTTTCTAGTTTCTAGAAGGCACTTCCTCTGTATCTCTGTCTCATGAGTTTCCTTCAAAGCATAACTCACGTGCCATCTCATACATAAGGCCTTTTCTAATCCTCCCAGTTAATAGCACTCTTTCTATCTTGAAATTATTTTGTATTCAGTAGTCAGTCACCTAGACGTTATTAAACACTTAACTATGTGCTAGGAACTGTGTGCTAAGCACTGGGGATATAAAGGAAGACAAAACCAAAACCAAAAAAACCCAAACCCAACAATCCCCTCTACTCTTAAGGAGTCTAATGGGGGAAACATACAAATACAGAGCAGATATAAACAGGATAAACTGGAGGTAATCTGAGGGAAGACATTAAGATTAAGAAGCACTAGGAAGACTTCTTGCAGAAGGTAGGACTTTAGCTGAGACTTGAAGAAAGTCTGGGAAGCTTATAGATGGAGATGAGAAAGGAGAGCTTTCCAGACTTGGGGAACAAGCCAGTGAAAATTGTATCCTACCTTTCCTTACAAAGTGTCTTTCAAAAAGTCACGTATCTACTGTAAGACAGAATCTGTGACTCATCCATACTTTGTATCCTCACCAGCCCCTGCCTAGTGGAAGTATTTGCATTGTCACTTGATACAGGTTTGCTGTATTAATTGTTAACAATTTAAATATAGAGAATAGTTATTACAAAACACATAACAACATATATTAAGAATGCTACAGCAGGTATTGATAGGGTAATCATGAATTAAATGAAAACACTTTTAAGAGGAGTAACAGCATCAATGGCTTGGGAAATGCTTTGCCACAAAGTTGCCATAGCTCTTGATTTATTAGAGTATACCGCAGAATCTTTAAGGTTTTCATTTTCTTTCAGTGGAGATAATAAGGTGTTATCAGGTCAGCATCTCAGTCTCACTTTTTATACATTCCTCAAAGAATCTAGAGAACATGCTCATCACTGAAGTTGCCAGATGGAGATTTCCTTCATTCTGCTAAAACCACAAATCTCTTTCTACAAATGACAGTACATTTCTGGCTGTATTGATATCATTTATCATTTACAGGCTCCTGATTGCGAATTCTACTGGGACACAGATCATATCATAATTATCTTTGGATCTCACAGGGATCTTAGTTACCTTTGGATCTCTCCTAACACCTAGCATGTGTCTTGCACATAATAAACAGTTCTTGAACAACAATAACAAAACACAAGGCCAACATTATATCAAATTCCAACCTGCTGCGTACTGATTTTTTTTTCAAAGCAGAATTAGATTTCTTATAGAGAATACCCACGAAATCTGATACAAATCCTCAAATGAAATAGAGTTCATTCAAGAAAAAACATTATGCTTGAAATTCTAATATAATTTTGAACATCTACACAAACACACCTCCCCATCCACACACCTCCCTGAGGTTTCCAGCTCTAGAATAACTTCAGTGCAGTGCAGAACAGGAGACGCCTATGCCTATGGATGGGTGGACATTTTTATTCCTCTGGGGAGGGGTGGGGATGGGGGGACGTCACCATTCATTGTCCATCAATAAAAACTTCCTCTCTACTATGGCCCTACAGGGTGATACAACTAAGTGACATTTCAACAGCTTGAGAACAGTGTTTTTGTTCTGGAATGGGTTTTTTTGGGGTGTGTGTGCAGAATTTAAGCCTTAAATTATAATATGGGCACAATTTTAAAGACTTTTTCTATTTTTAAATTTTATTTTATTGACTTGTTTGTTTACTTTTGGTTTACAAGATTCAGTTCCAGAGTCACTTGAGTTTCAGATTTTTCTCCCCTTCCTCCCCACCCCCCCA
>JAQQSW010014821.1:0-12023 GCA_028646575.1 Pseudocheirus occidentalis | reverse complement strand
CCTCCCGCTCCATGCTTTGATCTTTTTTGTCCATAAAAAAGGATTCTAGAGTTTTACTGCTGTTCCTAGGCTGCTTCCTTTTTCTCATGTTGGTCAGTCTATTAATTGCTTAGTTTTTTAGCTCTGTGGAACTCTGCTTCCTGGAGGGGGAAAGCTCTGTCCCAAATTGCTGGGGCCCTCACAGCTGCCAGAGCTATTAGTGGGATGCTGCAGCACCCCCCCCCCACCACTGGCTCACTGAAAGTACACTCCAGGACCACCACTCAAGACCACGATCTAGATCTAGGCCACTCAATGCAAGAGCCCTTGGCCCTGATGGATCGCCTCAGCCCCCCTTCTATCTGCAGGCTGCGGGCTCTGAAGCAGCCTAGTGGAGGCCACTGCTGCTCTGTTCCTGCTGCTACAGCCACCTCCCACTGCTTCCTTGCCTTGGGAGCAGTTTGGCCGGACCCGCTCTTCTCCTCCTGAGTTAGCAAAACCCACTGACCTTTCTCTTAGCCTTTTTACTTCTGGCCTGATAAATGTGGTAACTGTGCCTCCAGTGCAGCCGATCTGCTCTCCTATAGATGCCCGATGCCCCAGGGCCTGACCCTGCTGGGGTTTTGGCCACAGGTCCCAGACTGCTGCGAAGAGCCCCACCCGCTGAGCTGTGTGTAGCAACAGATGTGCTTTCTGTCTTTTGGAGTTTTGGAGCTTGAAAATCTGTTTAGAGTCCCATTTTATGAGTTTTTTAGCATGTTTGTGTGGGAGCTGCGGTGCTTTGCTGCTTCTATGGCACCATCTTGGCTCCGCCCCCCCAAAAATCTCATTTTTAAAATAAGGAACACTTCTGGGAATGGGGAGGTAAAAGAATACTAAGGGAAATATTGGTGATATTAAAAACCAAAAGATAAGGAAATACTTATCAAAATTAAAAAAAATAAAATTAGTGCTGCAAGGTTACAAAGAACAACATGTGCCCTTCCCCTCGCCGCCTCAATATGAGAAGATACCTCCTCCAGATTCCTTTTCAGGGAGAAGAGATCTTCAGGTATGGGACCTTGAATGTATTTTTTTCAGATTTTAAAAAATATATTAGTCAGAGGCAGCTAGGTAACACAATGAATAGAGCACTAGCCCTGGAGTCAGGAAGACCTGAGTTCAAATGTGACCTCAGACACTTAACACTTACTAGCTGTGTGACCTTGGGCAAATCACTTAACCCCAAATTGCCCTGCCTTCCCCCCTCCAAAAAGTAGGAAAAAAAAAGTTGTCAGTCAGTTTTGCTTACTTTTTTCTCTTCCTCACCCTTTAAAAAAATTCTTTATGCTTTCTGGGAGAGGAAGGAAGAAGGAATATAGGGGAAATTTAAGCAATGTAAAAAAAGGTATCTTTAAATTTTTTTTAAAAACCAACAAAAATGATGAATTTAATGAATACAGAAAATAAAAGTTACAAAATTACAAAGAACAAAAATTAGACCTCAAAAGGAGATATGTAAAAAATACAATCCCTACTCTTCTGCTGCAGAAGTGAAGGGTACTCAGAGAGTAGTAGAAGCAGTCATTTCATGACTGTGAACACAGCATAAAATGTCAGACTTTTTGGATTTATGTTTTGTCAATTTTTTTCTCTCCCTCTTATTAATGAAAAGTAATCCTCATTTTACATTTATATACATATTTGTGTCTAATGGTAGCCATCTCCAGGGCAGCAGGGGGAAAAGTTACATGATAATTTTATTATATTTTTAAAAGGAAAAGCAAGTTGTACATTATAGATTTATAATTTCATGTGTGATCTTTTCCCCCATTCTGCTTTGTTACGGAATTAATTTCTTAAGTTCAGAAAAAAGTAATTCTTTGTTATAAAAAATAGTTCTCTGGGAGAGAGAAGATAGGAGTAAATTACATGGGTAATTAGGCAATATAAAAAAGAAATCAATAAAAAAATGGTAAGAGAAGTCATTGACAACATAAGAGGTAACTGTCTCATGAAAATAGCTTTACTATGCAAATCACTTCTTTCTACCTGTATTTTGCTTGCATATTCAATAAATTCATTCTAAAGTAACAAACATTTATTAAATATTAGTTTTATCTAGAGGCAGCTAGATGGTTCACTGGATGAGTGCTGGGCCTAGAGTCAAGAAGACCTGAGTTCAAATTTGGCCTCAGACACTAGCCCTGTGACCCTGGGCAAGTCACATAACCTGGTTTGCCTAAATTCCTCCTCTGTAAAATGAGATGGAGAAAGAAATGGCAAACCACTCCAGTAGCTTTGTCAAGAAAACTCCATATGAGGTCATGAAGAGTCTGATACTACTGAAGAAGAACAAAAACAGTTTTACCTTGCCTTGCAGTATATTCATTGTCTTCAATTAACCTTGCTAATCCAAAATCTGCGATTTTACAGACAAGATTATCTCCTACAAGGATGTTAGCTGCTCGAAGATCTCGGTGGATGTAGTTCATTCTTTCAATATATGCCATACCATCAGCAATCTTGAGAAGAAACCCAAACAGAACAATTTAGAGACTACTTTAGATACAAGTTAGGTAACTGTCAAAATGACATGTTAGAAATGCACATCTGCAAGGTTAGAGGTGTAAATTGCTGTCAATATTTGTTTCTAACAGATAATGGAAGGAATGCCAATTTAATAATGAAATAAGATTAAAATTGAGATAAAAACTGAGGGTTGAATTTGGTACAGTGAGTTTTCACTCACCTCTCAGCTTATGAAGATATTGGTTCTATGATCCTAGCATTTCTAGTAGTCATTCCACTATACCAGCATTAGTCCAGGGAAAGAGTGGATAATAGGATTTGAAAGAATATTGGTATGGATGTCCACTGGTCCATTACAAGTCAAGACTTTTAAGCAATTTAATACATCTAGTTATCATATATATTTGTAAGCATTGCCAATGAAGATAAAACTATCACCACTACCACCACAAAGAACTGCAGATATCACACAGCTCAACATGAATTCATGAAGGGGATTCCAATCACATGATCTAATCTACCCTGGGAATATGTGTATGAAACAAAGTGCTCCATGCATCTTCCAACTAGCAAGGATTTCAAGAATACTGGAATGGGAAAAGAATGCCTAAAGGTTTGGCTATGTATCAGAAAACATATCAACTAGTGAATATCATATATTCAGGTACCTAATGAGGGATACTGGGTTCATAAAACAAGTCTGTCCACATAAATTCAAACATCAGGAACTAAATGCATATTGACTATGTAATTCAATCATTTTCAACTCAAAATTTATTACTGTGGTTCTATAAAATAAACCTTTCACACAGAAAGTCTTTTCTGTTAAGTCAAAAGACGAGCAAATGAAAACATATATATATATATATGTACTAAATTGCAGAATAATTTTCCATAAAAGTTCTGTTCTATTGTTGACTGTCCATGGGTTTCTGAAGGATTTGTCAACAGAGTGCAAGCTCTAACAGGACCTTAATCAAGTTGGAAAGACTCTGAATATGGTCCCTATAACAATATCCTGTCTGTTATTCAAGGATAAGCCTGGCTAAGTTTAGAGGAGCTCATCAGCGGGTTGGTCATAGCCAACCATAGTGCTTGGCATATATAGTTGGTGTTTAATAACTGCTTGTTAATTGATAGATTGGAGGAATTCTTGTTTGTAGCAGTAAAGGGAAAGCCCACATTCACACTGACAAAAAACAAAACACAGATCAGTAATGTGAAAGTGCTTTGTAAGCAGTAAAGGAGACTTAAATTGTTACTGTAATCTCCTTTCATGTACCTCATCTCATCTGATCTTCAAAGACACTTTCAATAGCAGGTACTATCATTTCCATTCTAAATAAGAATTCTATGCTCAGAGAGATTAGACTTGTTCAAAGTTATTAAGTTGCAAAACTTAGCTTTAGTCTTCTAATTAGAAAACTAGTGCTCATTTCCACTATACTACATTGCCCTCTTTAACTGATCTGTTAAGTTATTGTTTTGGACTATTTTTATTACAGAGTCAAATGTCCAATATAATTTATAAATTGTCTATGATAAATAAAGCAATTGTTGATTTGTTATTTCTTGTAATTTATCTGATGAAATTCAATATTTCAAAACAGGAAAAGTTAATGTCCATGGGATGTATTAAAATTTCATGAATAAGCAAGGAAAGTAGAGGTCAAAATAAATAGGACTATCAAAATGTAAATAAATTCAGGGCAGCTAGGTGGTGCAGTGAATAGAGCACCAGCCCTGAAGTCAGGAGGACCTGAGTTCAAATCTGGCTTCAGGCACTTAACACTTGCTAATCCTGTGACCTTGGGCAAGTCATTTAATCCCAACTGCCCTGCCCTCCAAAAAAAAAAAAAAAAAAAAAAAGGCAAAAAAAAGCAAATAATATAATGTAATGTAATAAATGTAATGTAATAAATGTGATCAAATACAGTGTTAGGACCATACTGCCAAAGCTAAAGGGCTCATCTTTGTTTTAATAAATGATCAAACTATCTTCTCTGGGAATGAATTTTATAAATATTTGTTGTTTGGGTGTTTGCTAGGAAGTATCCCTAGTACTGAAACAAAATGTATCAAAAATATTGTGAATTTTCTTTATAAATACAGCAGTGTCCCAAATGTAGTTCTAAAACTTTCCTTGTTATTTAGGCTTTTGTTTTTTAAAAAAGTAGACAGTGGTGCAGTAGAAAGCACAAATGATTACGAAAGAGAAAAACTTGGGGGTCCTGGTCCTAGTTCTGATACTAGTCAGCTATGTGACCTTAGACAAATTACTTAACCTCTTTGGGCCTTAGTTTTCTATCTATAAGGTGAAGGAGTTGGACTAGGTAATATCTGTGGTCTCCCTGCTCAATTCTATGATAAAAAACACTACATTTTCTAGGATTTAAAAAAATTTTTCAAACCATTTATAGATATACATAAAGAAGTACCTGTGCAGCCATATCAACCAGCTGTGGTAGCTTCAAATATTTCCCATCTCCTTCCTTAAGGAAATCTAATAAGCTTCCTGTAATAGAAACATTTTTTTAAAAAGAAGCAAAACAAAAAGAATAAACATTTCTGAGCTTTAACATTCTACCTCTTAATATCATTTCCGTCTCAATTTCTTTTTTATATTATCTGGAGATGTTTCAGAGAAGGTTCCTGAAATTTTCAAGATAATATTACCTTTCCCTACTGTAACAGCAATCAGTTTAGCAAATACTTAGCACTTAGTAACTTAGGGCTAAGTATGGAAGGTGTGAGCCCTGTCCCACTGTTGAGAGGGTGTGAACTCCTTCTCAATGTGTTTACATGGAAGAAGGGGATGTTTGAGACAGGAGGCCAGTGTGTGTGTATATAAGCAAGAATTTCAGAGATAGAGAGACTGGGCTGCTTGACTGAAGAATTCAGTTGGAGTTTTCGAGCAGGAGAGGGAAAGAAAGAGAGAGAGAGGGAAAGAGAAAGAGAGGAAGAGAGAAGAGAGAAAGAAAGGGGGGGGGTGGAAGGAATGGACTGACAGAGTGTTTCTCTCCCAGCATCTGGAAGCTGACTGAGAACTGAGATGGAATTTTCCTGAGACCAGAATCTGGTGAAGGCCACCCAGAAGGCTGATACTGGATGTAGGAACCCGTGCAGGTTAGACTCCTACCAACTACGCCATAATGTAATGCCATGCCCCAGTAGATTCCCAAAAGAATGCTACTGTGAACAGCGTTTAAGGTCCGAATTACACAGTAATAGTGAACACTCTGTTTATTCCAATAGAAATCAAGGCAAACATTAACAATATATCACAATATAATATTCATGACATCTTATCACAGAAAATCACAATATAGTGTTTATAACAGCTTAACATTAGAATGGCCACACAGTTTTCACTACAGTGGCCACAATATTTAGAACAAGGAATAAAACAATAATCACCTGGTTTCCCTAAGGGGGAAACCCTCCTCATTTAATCATTCAATTAATTCACAATATATCAATCTTCCACTCATGAGGCAACCATCAACTTAATCAATCACAATACAATAATCAAACTTCCACTCATGGGGCAACCATTAACTTAACCAGTCACTAATCTGGATTCACAATTATTAAATATCATTAATCACAAATACAGTCATTAGAAAACCACACAAACCCTCCACCAATTAGTGTCCAGCAAACCTCAGTTTCATCCAAGGGGAGGAGTTTTCTTCATCTTGACTCTGGGTGTTCTGATTCCCTGGATCCCCTTCCATGGTTCCAGCTCCCTCCTGAATCCACCAAACAGTCACCTGGATTCAGAAGCAGATAGGGCCAGGTTCTCATCCAGTTCTCAGAGGCAGACAGCTCCCAGCCTTGTCCAGTCCTCAGGGCAGTCCCTGGCACACACTGAAGTTCACAGGGTCCAGAACATCTCAAACCCTTCATCACTTCTCTTGCCTGGAACTCAAAGATCAGCCAGGCTATGAACAAAATTTTATCCTGGTCATACTTCTTCAGTCCTCTAGCAGTTCAGCTGTCCGCGAAGGAATATCAACCTTCTGGGTGGCCTTCACCAGATTCTGGTCTCAGGAAAACTCCATCTCAGTTAGTTTCCAGATGCTGGAAGAGAAACTCTCTCTCTCTCAAGAAAACTCCAACTGACTTCTTCAGTCCAGCAACCCAGCTCCCAGATGCTGAGACAATCCTGCTTCCTCCAACAGGAACATTCCAATTCTGTCTCTCTGTCTCTGGAATTCTTGCTTATATACATACACTGGCCTCCTATCTCAGCCAATCTCCTTCTTCCAAGTCAACAGGGGAGTTCATGCCCTCTCAACAGTGGGACAAGGGCTCACACCTTCCATACTCAGCCCTAAGTTAATAAGTGCTAAGTATCTGCTAAACTGATTGCTGTTACACCTACCTTCTTCCCTGGTTACCTCCATCTTGATGTACCCCACACCCCCATCCCCAATTTCTAAAGATGGGAAAGGAGAAGGAAGAACAAAAAATATCACACAACAGACTTCCAATTGAAGTTAGCTGTTTCCCAGCTTTCTTGTATTAGTGTCCTAGAGTTATCACAACACTATCCTACGCTAACCCCTTCTAAAAGTTCTACATCACATTTTAGACCTTTTTTTAAAAAAAGTAATTTTTATTGGTATCTTTTGTTTTTATAGTATCTTTATGTCCCAATAAATATATCTTTCCTCCTATACCCAAAGAACCATGTTTTATAACAAAGATGAGAAAGAAAATAGTTCAGCAAAACTAACACATTAAATGGGTCTGAGTATATGAAACATTCCACATTTCTGCAAAAAAGGAAAAGATCACAGCATTTATTTTGGAATTAAAATGAATCAACATTTACTCTTTTGACAATCCCATGACAGTCCTTGGGATAACTAGAAACATCATGGGGGCAAAGCTATAACCAGGAATTCTGACACTAGGACAAGAGACAGGAAAGGCATCTTTGGTTAAGACTGAGAAAAACAGATACTATAGGACAGGAAGTAAAGGGCTAGAAGTAGACAAATTCAGAGTTCATACTAACCTTTTATTTGGTAGTGTCCAATTCAATTTAACAAATATTTACTAAGTTACTACTTTGTAGGGCAGCTAGATGACCCAGTGAATAGAGCACCAGCCTTGGAGTTAGGAGGACCTGAGTTCAAATCCCAGACACTTAACACTTTCTAGCTGTATGACCTTGGGCAAGTCCCTTAACCCCAATTGCCCCTGTTAAGTACTGGGAATACAAAAAGAGGCAAAAGACAGTCCTTGCCCTCAAGGAGCTTACAATTTAATGGGGGTGGTAACATACAAACAAATATATATATATATATATATGCAAGCTATATATAGGTTAAGTAGAAAATAATTTACAAAGATAAGGTACAGATTCCTTTTTCTTTAGTACATCACTGGTTAAATGGGAGTTAAGGGGAAAGAATAATCATTTATGTAGTATCTTCTATGTGCCAGGCACTGTAATAAGCATTTTAACAAATATTACTCATTTGATCCTTATAACAGCTCTACAGGCTAGGTACTATTAAGATTCCCACTTTACAGTTGAGGAAACTAAGGCATATGGATTAAGAGACTTGCCCAGCATCACACAGCCAATAAGCATCTGACATAAAATTTGAACTAGTCTAGACTCTGTATTCTATCCATTGTGCCACCAGCTGCCTAATAGGCCCTTTCTTGTTTCTAACAGAGGAAACATCTTTGCTCACTAAGCTAGGCTATACTCAGCATATAGAATATAAAACAGTAAAACAAATAGAAAAGTAAACAGAGCAAATTTTTATGTGTAAGAAAAGAACTCTTTTTCTGCTACATAAGAGATGAGATCAAACTCAGATCCTGGGATATGCTGCCTTTCTAGAAGCTAAGATCACCAAGAAAGAACATGCAGAGGGAAGATGGCTCATGACACAGGACTGAGGTAAAAAGGAATCAGGGATGGGATATGGATAAGGAGGCAAGAAAAGAGAGTGACAAGTGGTTAGCTACATAGGAACTCAGGAGAAAACAGCATCTCAAAAGCTGAGAATGGCACAGAACTTAAAACTCCTTGAAGGCAGGAACTATTTTCATGTTTATCTTTATAATCTAGCACTTACCAGAGTACCTGATATATAGCAGGTACAATAATCTCATCCACACTGAGGGTGTTAGAGGAAAATCCAAATAAAATTTTTTGGCTCTCCCTTTGTGCCAGAGAAGTATGAATTTTTTCTTTCTCTTTTGTGGGGTGTTTACATTACCTTATTGTAAAATTTGGGTTAAGTGTTTGGTCAAATTACCTGTGTCATCTGCAGCTTCTGCAACACTCTCCCCCAAATTCTCATTTAATTTTTTATGCTGACCCACAATATACTGAAACCTCGATAGGCAAAGTCACAATGCGGAAGGATTAACTGTATTTACTATATTCTTGTTGAATTAAATTGAATTTAGAAAACATCTACAAATAGATAATTAACAGCATCAAAAGATATAAAGATAGTTAGAAAGATGAAGGTTATTTAATCTGGAAAAAGGCTATCAAATTTTGCCATTGTTGGTCTTAACTATACTTAACCATTCTTATCAAACTCTTAATCAGGTTCTAAAGAGGTCTATTCAGTAAATTAGCAGCTAGGTGTCTCAGTGGATAAAGCACCAGGCTTTATCCTTCCTGATTAGGAGTCAGGAAGACTTCTCTTTGTGAGTTCAAATCTAGCCTCAGACACTTATTAGTTGTGCAGTTCTGATCACTTAACCCTGTTTGCCTCAGTTTCCTCATCTGTCAAAATGAGCTGAAGAAGGAAATGGCAAACCATTTCTTTACCAAGAAAATCCTAAATGGAGTCACAAAGAGTTGGACAGGATTGAAAATACCTGAACATCTAGCAGATAAAGAACTCCTCCCTGAAATATTAGGGCGATGATCAGATAGAGAAAGAAAAAGTATTTGATTAAATTGAGCTAATAGAAGTATCTCTAGAGTTCATGTTTGACCAGGTGGAAAGAAGCGTGGGAGAGAATAATTACAGAGATTGAACAGTTTTAGGAAAGATGATTCTTCAGAGTGTGGAGATATTTAAAGTGACTGCAGCTTAATTGATGCAGCAAAATATTAACTGAACTTCCACAGGAATTCTATAGCTATGTTTTAATCTTACTATCCAGAATAAAAATCAAGGTCACTGGGATAATATTTGCTGAATCCTAGCCCTAGGACATTTCTCCCACCTTCAACGACCTTTCAGTAATCACAGACGATGGATTAAGTACTTACCTTGGGGTAAGTGGCAGCTAAGTGCTTTCTTACTACCTTGGGTTTACTTATATTGGCAGCTAGGTAGTTCAGTGTCCTAAGTGCTGGACCTAGAACTAGGAAGACTGGAATTCACATCTGACCTCAGACACCACCTAGTTGTGTAACCCTGGGTAAGTCATTTAACCTGTTTGCTTTAGTTTCCTCATCTATAAAATAGGGAGTTATAATAGCACCATTTACTATCCCAACAGATAAATAGGCAAAAGATATGAACAAGCAGTTTTCAAAAAAAAGAAATCCAAACTATCAATAAGCATGTGAAAAGATACTCTAAGTCACTAATAATCAGAAAAATGCAACCTAAATTAACTTTTGAGGTTCTACCTCATATTTACAAAACTGAAAAACATGACAAAAGAAAATGATAAATTTTGGAGGGTCTGTAGAAAAACAAATGGTCCAGCCACTCTTGAAAGCAATGTGTAACTACACCCAGAAAGTTACAAAATGGTGCATACTCTTTAACCCAACTATACTTCATCTAGGCCTATATCCCAAAGAAATCAAAGAAAGAGGAAACGGATCTATATGTACAAAAACATTTATAACAGCTCTTTTCATCTTTTTGTTGCAAAATACCCTTCATTCTGCTGGCAAAATGATTTTCCTAAAGCACAGGTCTGATCCCGTTACCCTCCTACCCAATAAACTCCAGTGGCTTCCTACTGACTCCAAAACCAAATACAACATGCTCTGCTTCCCTTTCCCCTTTTCAGTTTTCTTACACTTTACTCGCTACCCACATACTCTTCAACCTAGTGACCCACGGGACTCCTGGCTGATCCACGAACAAGATATTCCATCTCTCAGCTCCAGGCACATTCTCTGGATGTCCCCCATGCCTGGAATAAGTTCTTCCTCCTCAAATTCCACCTACTGACCTCTCTGGCTTGCTTTAGGTTTCAACTAAAATCTCACCTCCTACATGAAGCTTTAACCAACCTCTCCTAATTCCAGAACCTTCTTCCTGTTAATTATTTATCCTGTATATACCTTATTTGTGTATTTGTTTGTACACTGTCTCCTCCTTCAGATTAAAAGCTCCTTTAAGGCAGGTGGTAGCTTTTGCCTCACTGTTATCCCAGAGCACAGCACAGGTCTGTCACATCGTAGGTTCTTAATAAATATTGACTGATTGATTCACAGCCATATATTAAAAATTAAGGAGGGTAACTATAGTAAATGAACACAATAAAACAATATAGTGCCATGAGAAATGATGAAATGGACAATTTCAGAAGAAATTGAAAAACATTATGAACCAATACAGAGTGAAGTGAGAAATACTAAAACAATTTATTAAATAAAAACATTTAAAAAATTTTGAGAGGCTTTACAACTCTAATCAATGCAATGATAAACCATGAGTCCAAAAGAATGAAAAAACAAGCCACATACCTGACAGAGAGGTGATGAATTTAAAATGCAAAAAGATACATTTTTGCATATGGCTACCATGGGAATTTGCTTTGCCAAATATAATGGTAATGGAATTTGGAGTTGGCCCTGAATTGACTTGGCTTTTGGGTTGAGTGTTAAAACCCAAAGCTTGTGAATCCCACTTGTGGGATGGACTTGTTGATGTGAAGAGAGGGGGCTGACCTGGGAGGAGCCATGAATCGAAAGGAAGGAGCCCAGAGAAGGCCAGAAGTAGTACTTTTGGGAAGAGCAGTATCCAGTGTCATTGAGCCTGAGTTGCTGTGAGAGACTGCTAAGAGCCCACCGGAACTGCCCAGGACTTTTGAGGACTGCCACCTGGAGCTGCTGAGAACTGAGGAGGCATGTCTGTGATGCTGGTATTTTGTCTGTTTTGATGTTGTTTTTCCAGATTCACCTGATGGTGGACAGTGTGGCTGTTGTAGAGGTCCCGGAACCTGGCTGTTGGTGCAGAAGCCCTGAAGAAGGACTTTCTTGTTATATGTTCACAGAAATCCTGGAAGGGGGCCTTGCTGATACTTTCAGGGATTCTGGGACAGAGTATGACTTGATGAGGACACTGGCTACGGCTTTGTTGAGTCTTGTCTCCCCAAGAACTGAGAGTGCTGAGGGCTTGCCTCAAGTGAAGATGAAAGAAGGGCCTTTCCTTGGCCTTTCCATGCTGAGATGTTATCTTGACCTTGTTATGGTTTAAGGGTGGATGGCCTTTTGTATTCTCCTGCTCCCTTTGGAAAAAGTACTTGGTGTTAATGGATGGTATTGTAATTACTTTGAGTCCAGGGGTGGGAAA
>JAQQSW010014820.1:0-12024 GCA_028646575.1 Pseudocheirus occidentalis | reverse complement strand
TGAAAATCACCTCATAAGTATTATCTCTTTTGACCCTCACAACAACCCTAGGAGGTAGATGTTATTATGCTGATTTTAACAGAGGAAGAAACTGAGGCAAACAGTTTAATGACTTGCCCAGGTCGCATAAGTAGTAAGTATCTGAGACTGGATTTCGAGTCAAACAGGCATTATTTATTTGATGTTGGACTCAACCCCACCTTCCTGACTATTCTCTGTGGTTCAGGCTCCTCCATCTTAAAATGAGGTAGTTGGACTCTATGGTCTACAGGAACCCTTCCTACTCTATGTTCACATGAACTTCTAATTAAATGTCAGTGACTATAGCAGCTCCAAGATGAATTGGCAGGTTTAGACATAGCTCTTTGGTGCCACCTTGGGAATGAGTTTCAGTGGGTAGGGCTGCCTGCAAGATGAATTGGTTATTTCATATTTTTGGAAGCATGAGCTCTGATTGGAGGATCCACCCTCTGAGACAGCCTATTGAAAGAAATAAAAATAATAAGAGCTAATATTTATACAGTACTTTAAGATTTTGCAAAGTGCTTTATAACGATCTCATTTGCTGCTCCCAACCTCTGAGGCAGATGTTTTTATTATTTTAATTTTACAGATGAAGAAACTAAGGATATATATTAGCTATAACTATAACACTTATATAACTATAAGTGTTCTTAGAGACCTTTCAGATATGCTCCCTTACCCTCTTCCTAATAGATTATTGAAGATATGTGTAGAGGATAAGATGTTCCTCTTCTAGCCTCTAGGAACAGCTAATGGCTACCTTTCAGAAGACTCACATGGAAGGGTATATATTTTAGTACTTTGCATTAATTTTTAGTTTTATTCTATATATACTTTATATGTACATTTATCTCCCCCAATAAAAAGTAACTTTCTTTATTGTAGGGATTTCCTATTTCCTTTTTTTGTATTCGTATCTTTAATATTAGCAATATTAAAGTATTAGAATCCTTATCTTTACTTAGAGAATATAGTAGATTCTTAAAAATTACCTGTAGGCTGCTCTGGGTGGTGTAATAGGATAAAGTGCTGGGCCTGGAGCCAGGAAGTCTCATCTTCCTGAATTTAAATATGGGCCTCAGACACTTCCTAGCTATGCAACCCTGGGCATAGGCAACCCTGTTTGCCTCAGTTTCCTCATCTGTAAAATCATCTGGAGAAAGAAATGGAAAAACCACTCCAATATCTTTGCCAAGAAAACCCCAATGGAGTCACAAAGTTTTTCATGACTGAATAACAACACCAATAAGTACCATTGATTGATTGATATGTTTATCCAGGTGACCTTTGAAGGAAATTTCTAGATCTCAAGATCCTTTACACCTTCTACATCTTTCCTTTTCTAAGCACAGAGACTAAGAGACTTGGGATTGAACTTTCTAGCCCCAAGTGTTGGTGAAATGCATTGCCGTCATGAAGTATCCTGGAGAAGCCCATGGGAACCACACATTCTCATTCACATCTTTTGTCAGGGGAAGTTTTGGACAATGTCAGTACAGATGATCTTCTCTTCAGAGAAGGAAGATTTCTGGGGTAGCATTTGCATCCTCAAATGAAGAGGAATTTCAGGAACTGTGTTTTTGTTTTTTGGTATTTGGAAGGCAATTGGGCTTAAGTGACTTGCCCAAGGTCACATGGCTAAGTGTTAAGTGTCTGAGGCTGGATTTGAACTCAGGTCCTCCTGACTCCAGGGCCGGTGCTCTATTCACTGAGCCACCTACCCACCTGGAATTTCCTGAACTGTGTACCTGTTGAAGAAAGAAGAGGATCATATGCATTGTTTATGGAATTGGGAGAAGGAACAGCAAGGGAACAGATAATAACATGGAAGAGAGGAGAGGGAGGAAGAAGGCAAGACCTTATCACCCCATAACCACATCTACTATTGCCTGAATTACCTGGACAGTGCATTTCTGATGAGATGCCTTGGTGGCAGCCAAAATGATTTCCTCCCAGGTGAATCCAAGACTCAAGATCTCTTTGATCTGTTCATTCATGGAAGGACTGGTGTGTTATCTGCCTAGCAACTTCAAGTTGTATTTCTCTTGATGGGGGAGTTCCTCCCTTGGGGAAATAAAAAAGGCTGCTAGGGAAACTGTTAAGAGCAATAGATATGGAAGAAAATTGTGTTGATTACTTATGGGCAATTTTTCAAATCTGATTTTTCTGTGGACTGAAATGAAAGCTGTCCCATACCCAATTTGTATTTATTACTTTAAATGCTTGTAGCACATCTGGGGAATCTATTGCCTACATTTGTGGAAACTGATCCATGAACCAGCCATCCAATGTATTCAAAGACTTCTCAGGGTAAATTGCCCAGAGGCAATAATAAGTAAAAGAGAATATGACATTTCTGTGAGATGCTTCACGAGATCAGACAGTCCATATGAGCATAGAGCTTTGGGGGCTATAGCCAAAGGATAAATGATAAACATGCCTTCTTTTATCTGTGTGCCTATTTTTAGTTTTCAACATTCATTTTGATAAGATTTTGAGTTTAAAATTTTTCCCCATCCTTGCCCTCCTCTTTCCCCAAGATAGCATGCAATCTGATATAGACTCTAATATGTACAATTATATTAAACATATTTGCATATTAGTCAAAGCATACCTTCTTGAAACAAACTCACTAAAAAGATTGTAAAATAAGGGTGCACTCAAATTTTCACCTCCGTTCTTTGACATGATAGTGAAAATTCTAGTAATTATAATGAGAGTGGGAAATGATCAACACAGTAGATATAGTAATATTCCTCCAGTTAGCATTTCCTTCAATTGTGAATACCACCCACCTTCCTCTACCTCCTTCCTAGAAGGGGTTTTATTGGGGAGGGTTTGTCATACTTGCAGAAGGATCTGCAACACATAAAAGTTACGAATCTCTGCTTTAATGACTTTTGAAACACTTGCCTGCCCTCATAGAAGTGTTTTTTGTTACAGCTAAGGAAATTATGTCTGTAGTTCCTTGAGGTGCTATAAATGGGCAAGCCACCAGATGGAACTCTAAGCTTGAGTTGCAACTGATCCCTCAATGACACACAAGTAAAACCCTCTAATCATCTTTAGCCATGAGAACCCAGCTCACATACTCCATACACTCACTGCCAACAGCCCTCTCTAAGCCCTTCCCAATACTGATATTTCTCCAGTGTCTTCTTAGGTTCCTATGTAGATGTTTCAGTGTTTCAGATTACATATCTTCCTTGCCTTGAGCCTCCACACATTGGATGGCTTATCTTGCTTTCTCTCTCAGTTTGACTCTGTTTCTTCAATTGGCATTTAAATTAAATTCATTTTCATTTGCACTGAAAGCAAAATTCAGAAGTAACAGTGAGGTGCAAAGCAATTGTGACCATAGCTGTTTCAGCTTTTTTCACCCTCTTCTGTGACATTGCTCATGTATTTTCTGGGGAAAGGGAAGGCTTAAAAACCCAGAGGTCTTTGTAGGGAAGAGCTATCAACCTTGTCTGTTTCAGAGTCCCAGGGGACAAGAGAAAATCGTCTCACCAAACTCTAGCTCTTGATGTTCCCTTTAAAAACCAGGAAATGAGTGATTTTCCATTACTGTCCAATTGCTGACCCATCTTAACTGGGTCTTCTAACTGTCTTATGCCAAATCTATGTATCATATATGATAAATGCTCTTATATCCCATGGAAATGTTATCAGGAGCCTTGAAAAAATTGTCAATGTTGCTTTCACACATGGATACTTCTCAGTTGGAATAGTGCTTTTAATCTAGGATCTATAGTTTCTTCTAGACTGAGTTTCATAGACGTGTGTGTCTGTGTAAACAGAATGGGCTCTAGCCTGAACAAAATGGATCTGTTGAGATGACCAGGACCAATTTTCCTATTGAGTGAGCATTGTCATGACCACAATTGCTACATGTCGATCCCAGAGCAATTGTTAAGAGCTTCCATGCAGATCATACTATCTTGCCTATGTTGCTATCCAATCTTGTGTTTCATTTTCTAAAACCGTGGATAAACATAGAGAAAAGAAAAACTCTCAGTGTTCTAGGCAGCTCTCTAGGAGTCTAAGTTACAGAGAAATTGATTACTTGCATTTCTTCATCTGGAAGATCTCTATATCTCACAGGTTTAGCACCTGTCACTCCATAAATGGTTATTAAACATCTGTATTGTGTCAGGTACTGTGCTAAACACTGATGATACAAAAAGAGACAAAAGACAGTCCCTGCCTTTCACAGACTTATGTACAACCTAATGAGGAAGACAACATGCAAACAAATATATACAAATAAATAGGAAATCATTAACAAAGGGAAAACACTGGAAATAATTACCTGTCCTTATGTTCTTTAACTTGACCTCTGTCCTTTCTGTCAAACTGACTGGGTGCTTCATCTCATTCATTTCTCTTTCTAATCAGATTATAACAGAAGAGATTTCAGTCAATCAAACTTTGGAGTGCCTTCTTTGTCAAGCACTGTGCCAGTCTCTGTGACTATAACCACGAAGGAGGACAGAATCCTTACTCTCAAGGAGCATACACATTCTACTGAGGAAGCAGCAAGGATGTGTATAAATGTAATGGGGGTCTGGGATGTGTGCAGAACTCATTGGCTCATTTGGTTTGTGTGATTTCTCCTTGTAGAGGACACTAGGGAGATGATTTCTAGGAGAATGAGGATGCCATGTAAAGGAAGAGCCTTAGAGAGACTGTGGAGCATATGTGGCATTCTAAAACTAGTTTTGGTTGGTTAACTATATGGCTGTATAGCCAAAACTGTTGGCATCTTTAAAAAGTAACTTTGGATGCTTTTCTTTGCTCCATCATATCTGGGAGGGCCTGGTGACTCTTCTTCTTTCTCTCATCCAGTGAGAGTTTTTGTCATAAGGGGGAACCAACCCCCCAGGATCTTCATCCCCTTTAAGACCACATGCCCTCCTGAAAATGGTTCTGGATCCTTGGCCATTTCATTTTTTTTTCTGTTCAATATACAGAGTAGAGTCTCCAGACTTGAGGTCTGGAGAATGAACCAAAGGAATTTGGCCACTGGAATCCAGGCTGGCTGGCACTAAGGCCCTGAGGATCAAGCAGAGACCTTTGAGATGGCATCCCAGTAAGAAGAGTCACCTGGCAGTCATGCCACACCTGGACATGAGCTTGCTGTGTCAATTTTATGTAGGAACTGAATTAAGTTTTGAGCCCACTGTCTCAGAGATTAGGGTGATAGTGCAGGAAAGTATTCTTTGGAGGTATTAAGGGAAATATCTGTACATTTGTTCTTGACTTATTTTGTAAAATCTGTCTGATGTTAAATGGTTAAATGGCACACTATGCTGCTCGCTGGTCCCTTCCTGTTGGAGAGAACACAACTGATAGGAGCTTAAGCCAATGGCAAAGAAGAGAGAAACCCTACCACTCAACTTACTATTGACTCTGAGGAGAAGATGTGGTGGGCCCAACTCTGAGAGAGTTCTTGTTACATAAGTATACAGAGAAGGCATGTAAAGAGAATAAATCTTTATTTAAAAATAATTATGTTCCTCATATATTTATGATTATCATTAGGAATTCAGTTCTCATCACACTGAAGTAAATTATTTTTGTATTTTTATGTTTGTATTGTGCTAGAAATTTCCCTTGATGGGCTATTGCAATTTATATGTCTAATATAATGTCTAATAGTAGTCATTGAATTGACCAGTCATCAAACATTCATCATCTTCTTACTATGTGGATATAAAGACAAAAATGAAACATCCCTTGCCCTCAAGAAACTTATATTCTATAGGAGAGACAAGATGTACACATACAAATAAATACAAAATATACAATTAGCTCTCTCGTTCCTTGGAAAATCACTTGATTATTTGATGGGATTCAGCCTGCCCTGTGCTCTATTGACTAGTGCCTAGAAAGAATTAAAGAGCAACTGAGCCCTCAACACATTGGGACAACCTTGTTTAACAAGTCACAAAAAGTGATCATGGAGTTAAGATCATAAGGTTGTATTTGTAGAGCTACAGTGGACTTCCAGAGGTCATCTCATTCAACTCTTGTTTTTTGATGGATGAGAAAATGCCTTGTTCAAAGTCACACAGTTTGTAAGCAGCTGAGCATGGATTTGAAAAACAATGATCTAACTCCAAAACTAGTGATACTTTCAGAATGTATGTATTACAAAAACAAAAGATACAAATTTAAATTAATTTTAGAAATAATTCGTGAAAAGATAAAATAAGAGAATGTAATAGAATTTATTTTGCCTTAGCTCAGAGGAAATCATGATCTCAAACAAAATCAAAGTAAAAATAGACATGCTTAAAAGAGACAGAGAAACTACATTATGTTTAATTTTACGTAGATAAACAATATCAACATTAAATATTAGTATAGTATCCAGGTATTTAAAAAGTACTGCAAGTAATTAAATAAAAAGCTGACTGAATTCTGAAAAATTTAATTATGAAAAAATTTTAAGTAGCAAAACAATAATTTCTGAGGATTTCAGCTTGCCTCTTTCACATTGTGACAAGTCTACCAGGAAGATAACATTGAGAGAAATCTAATTACTAAACAGAATGTGAGAAAAATAAAATGTTGTAGATATTTGGAAAATATAAAAAAGTTAACATGGCTCTTTTTAAAGCATTATATATTACCTGCATAAAAATTGATTATATTCATAAATAAATTCAACATGGAAAATATTTCCCATTTATCACAGAGCATAATATAATAAAATATTTAATCAATAAGGGAAATACGAAGGAATCATTATAAAGATTCAAATTAAGTCCATTTTTGTTGTAATAAATTTTATTTTAACTCCAGTAAACAAAAATAGATGTTCAAATATATAGACAAGAGAATAAGACAACAAAACAAGAATAATAAACATCTAAAAAGGAACAAAGAAAAATCTGGAAGATTATACACTATTATCCATACACGTGAAAACACTCAATATTAACTGATTGCTGACCCCACCTTTGAAAGATATTTCAGTTGACTTAAATGTAGCATAAACCACTTATCTTTATTTTAGATAATCTTTTATAATTTTGTTCATTATGTGTATATATCATGAAATTGCTGCTATTATTTTTAACTTCTTTCACTGATTTATTTTTAACCAGTAAGTTTTGATAATCACTATTTTATAGTACAATTTGTGATTAAAGAATACAAGTCCCTTTGCCTCTTTTTTGCTTTTTCATAATTTCATTATATGCTTGATGTTTTCTTCTTCCACATTAATTGTGTTATAATTCTACAAATTATGTTGGCTGTATTTTGATCATTATGCTATGAAGTTCATAGACAAGTTTGGGAACTATTATCATCCTTATTTCATTAGCTCAGCTAGTAGGATATCGTGGTTAGAGGACCATGTTTGTTAGGAAGATCTGGAGTCCAATCCTTCCTCTGATCCAAAATGTGTGACTCTGGTAAAGTCACTTGACTTCAATGGACCTTAATTTCCTCATCTATATTATGAAAAAGTTGGATTCAATAACCTCTAAGGTCCTTTCCAGCTATAGATCTCTGATGTTATGAAGAACCTTGAATGTCTCTATAATTATGCTGGCCAACAACAAAAAGAATTGTTCTGTTACTCCCATAAAAATAGGCGAACCTTAGAGTGGTTTTTTTGGGGCACTGATTTAAAATATTGTTTCAGAGCTTCTCTATTGTCATTGAAACAGTTTTATGTTATTAAAATAATTGTCAAGAAAAAATATTGCTTGCTTGAGTTACCTAACATGTATCTACCAATGACTTCTTTTGTATTTTACCTGTGGAATGTGTTTGTTCAATATCCAATAGTAGTCAGCCATTATGTTTTGAATCCACTGTTCCTGGTATGGTTTATCCATTATGGTGATTTCTTGATTAATTTAACTGTGCTCAGGGAAAGAGAGCAAAATGTAAGAGGCAGACCTTGAGTGACATGTTGCATCCTATAACTTCAAGACTTTGAGAAAATTCTTGGTGATATTCTGTTTTGTAGTTTCCCCAGAAGTTTTGGCTAACTTCAAAAAATTATTTCCGTGCAGCTCCTTAAACTTCATTTAGTTCTTAACCACATGTTTGTCACCCATCATCTATCTTATTTGAGGACCCACAAACATGCCCCTCTTTGGTTTTAGCCACACTGATTCATGGAAATTTTTTTCAGATTTCAAAAAAGTGGATGATTTTGATGCATCACCTTGACAAAACTTTTCATAAAACCAAATTTGATGTGCAATATTAATAAGAAATCTTTTTTCAAGATTAACCAGTGGTTGACATTACATTTTTCTATCCTAGAGTCAGCTTCTTTGAGGCTGGTGTTTTTAGTGTAGCATATTTTTTTCCTTCTGATTTTGCTATCCTATTCACAAAGTAAAGCAGCAGTACTTCATATTCTCAATCTGTGATGATATTAAAGAGCAATCATTTCCAGAGCCATACAGATGCCAAGAATACATTTCCTTTTTTGTCTTCCTTAAGAGAAATTTCATATTTTGCTTTGGTTCTCTCTGTCTCTGTCTCTCTCTGTTTCTTTGTGTCTCTGCCTCTCATTTTATTCTCAAAGAGCAGCCTTCCTTCCTTTCTCCTAAATTCATCCTGATTCCTAATGAGAAAATAAGCAAAACAAACAGAAAAAGCTAGAGACGCGTATAGCTATTCATAACAAAATTTCCCATTGTCTATATTCTAAAAGATATTTGTCTCATTGTGTATTCTGAGTCCTTCACTTCTCCATCAGGACAGTGGTAGTGTAATTTTATCATTAGTTCTCTGGAATCCTAGTTGGTCATTACTCTGACAAGTGCTCAGAACACAGTAGAATTCCATCATATTCATATCCTATCACTTGTTCATACATTCCCTAATTTGTGGATACCTCCTCAGATTCCCATCCTTTGCCATCCCAAATAGCACTGTAGGTATTTTTGTACATCCTTAGAATGTTTCACTTAGGAGTAATCCTTCCCTTACTCTACCTTCCCTTTAATTCTTCCTCCCTCTTTTTTCTTTTCCTTCCTATTTCCCTGTTGAATATAATCTATTTCCGTATGCAACTGTTTCCATATATTCTTCTTTCTTTTGACCAGTTCAGATGAGAGTGAGATTCAAGTTTCAGTTGCCCCATCCCTTCCTTCTTGCTCATATACATGTCTACTTTTGCACTCTTACTATGTGAGATAATTTTCCCAAGCCATCTTTTCCCTTCCTCCCTAGGGAAGCAAGAGTATAGGGGCATTGACAATGCTAACCATCATCATTAGCCTCTATATCTTACTTCAATGTTTGTAAAGCTCTGTGTAAATGTTTTCTCAATTAATCCTCACAACAACCCTATGAGGGAGGTGCTATTTTTATTCCCATTTTGTAGTTGAGGAAACTGATGGAGGTTAATTGACTTATCCAAGGTCAGACAGCCGGTGTTTACCTGGAATAGAGAACTAGTATGAGTCTGTGAAAATATTCCTATATGGTGTTATGTGGCAACAAGATAGATATTAAGGAAAGAAAAGTCAGGGTGAAATCTCTTATCTTCCAAAGTGAGAATAATTTTTTTTAGTGTTATGATATTTCAGCCAAAATTAACTAACTCTGGCAAACTCTTCCTTTGTCTTGTTTAAAAATGTTTTGGAGACCCTAATTTGGAGTTTGTTGCCCTACTTGCTCTCATACATCCAGAGGGGGTTATAGACATAGCACTAAGCACAGTATGAGCAGGACTTGCAAATTACTCTGACATCTGGGGTCCTTGATGAAGATTATGACCTTAAGATAATAAAGCTAGATCTCAACATCAGAGGTCTAGTTTTATAGATAACTATTCTATGATGTTTGTGGTGCCGTTTGTTTGGCACTTTGTCATACAAATGAGCAAAACATGTTTCTAATCTTTGGGATGCTGAAGGAAACGAATGGATTGTGGAGTGAATGGCAGTTTAAAAATACCATTCATATTTTGGACCACTGTATTTAGCTCTTTGTGGATGTTATACTCTTTCCCTCCTTATTTAGATGATAAGATTTTATTTCAAATATCTTACAAAAACAGATAGAATTAGGAACCGAGAAAGGAACAATTACAAATTTTCTGAACCTGAAAGAAGGATTAAAAGGGAGTGAGGGTCAAGAAAGCAAAGTTAAGACTAGAATCTGTGAGGATAGCTTTGATTATCTCTTAGACGATTGGGGAATAGCTGAATAACTGTGGCATATCAAAATGATCCATTTTAGTTCCTGTGATTTCTATCTCTTACTTGGTCATAAGTTCTTCCTTTATCCATAGATGTGACAGGTAAAATTTTCCATGCTCCCCTGATTTGCTCATGATTTCACCCTTCATGTCTAAATCATGTACCAATTTTGACCTTATCTCATAATATGGTGTGAGATGTTGGTCAACGCCTACTTTCGGCCAAACTGTTTTCCAGTTTTCTCAGCAATTTTTGTTAAATAGTGAGTTCTTGCCCCTCCCCCCCAATTTGGATCTTTGTGTTTATTGTATAGCAGATTACTATGGTCATTTACTACTATGTATGCTGTAGCTAATGTATTTCTTTCATCACCACTGTTTCTTAGTCAGTATCAGACTCTTTTGAGGATTACCACTATGCAATATAGTTTGAAATCTGATGCTGTGAGTTCACCTTCCTTCAATTTTTTTGTTTTGATTCCCTTGATATGTTTGATCTTTTGTTCTTCCAGATGAATTTTGTTATCTTTTTAGTTTTATGAAATAATTCATTGGTTACCTTTTTCATTCTATAAAATAATTCTTTGGTTATTTAATTAGTATGGCATCAAATAAGTAGATTAATTTGGGTAGAATTATCATTTTTATTATACTGGCTCAGTCTACCCATGAGCAATGAATATTTCTCCCATTGTTTAGATCTGTATTTATTTGCATAAAATTATGTTCATATAGTTCATGGGTTTGTCTTTGCATGTCGACTCTCAAGTATTTTATATTGTTTGCAGTTATTTTAAATGAAATTTCTCTAGCTTTTCCTGCTAGGTTTTGTTAATAATATATATTATTATGATTATTTATTTGGGCTTATTTTATATTCTATAATTTTGTTAAAGTTGTTAATTGGATAGCAGAAAACTGGGATTTTTTTTTTTACAACAAATGTCTCTGATAAAGGCCTCATTTCTCAAATATATACAGAACTGAGTCAACTTTATAAAAATCCATGTTATTCCCCAAAGGTTAAATGGTCAAAGGATGATATGGGGAGCCAAGATGGTGGCACAGAAGCAGGAAAACTCCTTCAGCTCCCCCCATAACTACCTTAAATATCTATAAAATATGACTCTTAACAAACTTTAGAGCTATATAACCCGCAAAGTAACAGAGAGAAACAAAGCTCCCACTGAAGGCAGCCTGGCAGGCCAGCAGGAAGGGTTCATCACAGTATTCTGGGAGCTGAGCCTAGCTCTGTGGAAGCCTGCAGTTTTAGCTGCAGAGTGGCCCCAATCAGCTGTAGCTGGAGGGACTTCAGGAGAGTGGATCACCAACAGCTATGGTCATTTGCAGATTTATCAACCCATAAATGCTAAAGGTAAAGTAAAAGGTCAATGTGAACTTTGGGAACAGGGAGACCAAGAGTATGGTCTGGCCTCTGCCCCCAAAAAAGAGTAGCAGATCAGGTGCAGTGGCCATGCAGCTGCCTCTGTGTGGCTGCTTCAGAGCTCCTGGCCTGAGGGGTAATTGCTCTTGCTTTAACTGCTTGGATCTGGAGCTCTCTCTTGGAGGTCCTGGGGTGTGTGACCAGGTGCCAGAACCTGTAGAGGCTTCAGAGAGGGCACCCAATTAATAGCTCTGGCAGCTGCAAAAAACCCAGTGATTTGGGACAAAGCTCTCCTCTCTGGAAGCAGAGTTCTACTGTGGCAAAAAGCTCGGAAGTCAAGTAATTGAGTAGCAACATGAGCAAGCAAAGGAAGCAAAGCAAGCAGAGCAATACAACTTTAGATTCCTTTTTTGGGGACAAAAAGGATCAAAGC
>JAQQSW010014819.1:0-12024 GCA_028646575.1 Pseudocheirus occidentalis | reverse complement strand
GGAAGGAGAGACATATGATCACTGTCACAATATGTCCACTATGAAGATGTCCTGTATAATCACACATCCACAGCCTGTACTGAATTGATTGTCCTTCCAATGGGGGTGGGTGACAAGGGAAGAATTGAAAGAATCTAGAATTTAAAGTTCTGCAATACCTGCACCTAGGCCTTAAGATATACAGGAGCTGGGGTAGGGAGACCCTCCCTGCCCTACCAGAAAGTAAGAGAGCAGAGCAGGGGAGGGGCTTTACAGTGGGATTGCTGTTTTAGGGTTGGGACAGGGGCAAGACGGGAGAAAATTTGTAATTCAAAAATGTCATGAAAATGAATGATGTAAACAAGAAAACAAATAAAAAATGCATCATGAAAAAAAGTTTGCAAAGCATTTTACACATTATCTCATTGTCTCTTCATAACAACCCTGAGATGCCGTCACAATTATTATCTTTATTTTACAGATGTGGAAATTAAGGCACAGAAAGGGTAAGTGATCTTTCCCCATGTCATACAACTATGAAGGATTTAAACTCACATCTTCCTTATTCCAAGTCCAATGCTCCATCTGCCATACCACCTATTTGCCTCTTTAGGGAATCCAGTCCATTCTTGGACAGCTCCAATGTTTAAGACATTTTTCCTTTTATCAAATCTCAATCTGCCTTTTGGCAACTTTTATTCCTATTCTGCTCTTTGGGGCCAAACAAAACCATTCTAATGTCTCTTTAAATACTTGAAGAAAATTGTCATGTCCCCCTTAAATCTTCTCTTTTCAGAGCCAAACAACAAATCCACATATGCCATTGTTTCTAGTCTTTTTTGTCAATCTGGTCTTCTTCTTGTACATATTCTCCAATATCCTTTTCAGAACTGCCAAACCTAAACACATTATCCCAAGGTATAATCTCATTATGAGAATATATGAGGATTGTTACCTGCCTTTGTCAAGATAACATAAATCTACTAGTACTTTCTAATAATGCATTACTTGATTTATCTTGAGTCTGTAGTAAGATCCCCAAATCTTTCTAGTTACATCTTCCCCATTCTATACATGGACAATTGCTTTTTGAACCTAATTTGAGACTTTACATTTCTTTCCATCAAATTCCATTTTATTAAGTTCAATTTAAAGGGTTAAGTACTCAACACCAAGGTACAACTGAATATAGTAGTATAATTCAATTTTTTTAAAAGTACCAAGTACTGAAGTTAGGACTTATTATTCAACCAAAAACTTCTGAGAAAACCAAAACAAAGACTGGCAGATATTAGGTTTAGATCCGTATCTTACACTATCTACTATCATAAGATCTCTTTAGATACAGGACTTAGATATAAAAGTCTTAGCATAAATGAATTAGAGAAGTGGGAAAGGTGATACCTTTCATAACTGTGGATGAGGAAAGTTCTTGAATAAAAAGTAGCTAGATAGGATCAGGAAAGCTAAAATGGAAAATTTTTCATTATATTAAATTTAAAAGAAATAACATCAATGCAATTAGAAAGGGAAAAGTGCAAACAGAACTGACACACACAAAAAAATGTATCCACCTTTGTTCCCCTCCTTGGGGTTTGGGGTGGGGTGTTATCCTCTATTTACATTTGCTATGATCAGGCATTTGCATTTAATGTTTAATTCTTCCAGCCTATCTCTCCCTCCTCCTTCTTTTGAAGTCATCACCAATCTGAATTAGTAACGTCTTTCACTTCTGTGGCGATGTCCCATCATATCTTAGACACACATTGCTATATCGAGCCAAAAAGGAAGAGACAATGAAAAATACATCCCTTCTAAAACAGTGTTTTTAATCACAGCCAACAAACAGTAAACTCTCCACCCTAGGCGTTCTTGAATGTTCATTGCCATTGTGGGTTTTTGTTTTGTTTTGTTTAACCATAAAGGTGTTTAGTGAGGTTCTCTTGCCCCGTAGGCTTCCTAACCAGAATCAGGGTCACAAAAATCATTGCATCTATCCCCCTGCTGTGAGATTACATTACAAATAATGCAGTCACATAAAAAGCTGTCCAATTTAGAAAAGTCTCAAGGGGAGTCATTTCCACAACTTTCTTTACTAATACACTCCTGTATGTTTCACAAAGCTGTCTATAAAGTAGCTCTGTGCTATTTTGTTTCCCCTTTTTAACATGTGATGGGTAATTTATTTATTGTTAATTAAAGTTTATTTTTCAATTAACGAAAATTTATTTTCTCTCCTTGCCACCTCCTCCCACCAAACAACAACAACAAATTACAACAAATAATATAAACAAAACTAATCACCACATTGGCCATCATCTTATACTTTGAGTCAAAAGGTAGGTAACAAATTTTTATCATTGGTCTTTTGGAATCATGGTCATTGCATTGCTAGGTTTTCCAGATTCATCCCCCTAGATGAGAGAGGTATTCTAAACCTTTGCTGAGTGATAGACCCATATGACAAGGACTCTTCTCGGAAGATTGTGTCTTTTTTTTTTGGATAATTGAAGGAAACGACATATTTAGAAATTAGAAGCTAGTAAAAAAGATTAATTTTTTTTCATATTCACATAAGTTCACATATACCCAGAATTCTATCTCAAACCCTTTCGGAGTCCATGGACCTCAGGTTAAGAAAATCATAGAAAAGAGGGTTTGAAAGGAACGATTCTCTTACCAAGATGATAAGGCTAAAAGGAGACACAATCTCCCAAAGCAGAGGGTGGAGAAGCCCAGTTGCACCTCACTGACATGACTAAGGACAGATTCTGGACTGGAGAATTTGTCAGTCCATTCACACCTCATTGAAAATAAAGGATTAAGTGTCAAAGAAGGGAGATTAATTGACTGGCTCAGGCTCTTGTGGGTCAGAGCCATTCTGTTGTACTAGACCTATCAAAGAGAGTTTTCATTGGAGACTCAGTCTTTTTTCCTCCTATGAAATTCTAAGAGTGCTAAGCACAGACCAGAAATCTAAGAATGGATTTGGGTCCCAGAGAGGGGATAAGTAGAAAAAAGTGTGCATATCTAGAGTCTCCCTTTGGGAACCAGTAATAGTAGAAGGCAGGAACATATTGTGGCTATGTTTCAGTCATCTGGCTGGAAAGGAGACTCCCTGGATACCAAGTTACTGGTTCCCATTGTAACGTTGCATTACTTGGCTTAAGCCATGGAAAAGAAAATCACATTGCCAAACGATAGGTTTTCCCAAAGCCCAGTCTTCTTTAGGAGTGTTAGAGTTTAGAACTCTAGCCTTCTACAAGAGTGTAGTTCCTGAGTTCCTAGACTCAGAATCTAACATACTTTCCCAGATGAGGAGGGGGACCCAGAAGCCAAAAATCTGGATTTTTGCCTTCTACTACTATTGCGTTAGTATAGGTTGGACGGAAAGGGGAGTCACTTCCCTAATAACTTTTTTTCTTTTTCTTTTTTAGAGGGAAGTGGTGTTGGGAGAGATTAGTGGTGGGTAGTCTAAATTCTTAAGGTAGTGAGTAACATGAGGTTGATAGCAGTTCCTGAAGTAAAGAAAGAACTGAAAAGGAAAAGAAAGAAGAGAATTATATTCACAATCCACAGGCTACTGAGTCATTTACATTGTTGTTGTTGTTGTTAAATTTTCTGTTGAATGGAATCAAAGCTCTTTATTCCTTTATCTCCACATATATTGCTACCTTGAGTGAGGATGCTTTTACCCAAATCTGTAAAGACTCAAAACAAACTATATATTGATTCCAAAAGGCATGAGACAAAAAGCTTTAATTTTTGAGAAAGCATTCCCTGCCCTAAGACTGAATCAGATTCATGGAAACCCAGAGTTTGAGACTCTGGGTTATGGGTTAAATATATTTTTTAGTCCATCTTTGCCTACATTACCCTCTATGCAAATGAAAACAAATAATCATAGTAAGTGTGGACAAAAACATAGCTGAACAGAATATGGTCCGTTTCCCTTTTGAGAGGCTCCATATGGAACAGGAGAAAGAAATGAAGTAAACATCTGAAACCAGAAGAACCTGTAGCAAAACTAAAAAAAAAAATCAATAAAATGTGTTTCTACATTCCTTTTGTTGCATCCTTAAAATGACTTTTCCAACCCACCCTCTCCTTCCCCTACTGATCAGACACCTAGACACTTCATTATCTGAGCTAACACACTGGTACAGAGCAGCTAGGTGACACAGTGGAGAGAATGCCAGGCATGGAGTCAAGAAGACCTGAGTTCAAATTTGGCCTCAGACACTTAGTAGCTGTGTGACCCTGGGCAAGTCACTTAATCCTACTTGAATCAGTTTCCTCATCTATAAAATGATCTGGAGAAGGAAAATGGCAAACCACTCCAAAAAAAGCCCAAATGGGGTCATGGAAAGTCAGTCAGGATTGTAACAACACCATGCAACCAAGAGGTACAGTAAATAGTGTACTAAGCTTGGCTTAACAAACACCTGAATTTAAATTGTACTTCAGACGCTAACTAGCTGTGTGACTTTGGGAAAATCACTTAAAACCACTCATTTCCTGTTTCCTCATCTGTAAAATTAAAGGTTGGATTTGATGCCCTGTAAGGTTCCTTCCAGCTCTGAATCTGTGATCCTGTGGTGCACAAATTAGGGGAGGGAAAAAGCATTTATACAGCACTTATTCTGTGCCAGATACGGTGCTAAGGGCTTTACAAAACATTATTTCGTTTCATCCTTACAGTAATTCTGGGAGGTAGGTGATGTCATTATCTCTATTTTACAGTTGAAGAAACTGAGGCAGATAGAGATTAGGTGACTTGCCCAAGGTCACACAACTGCTAAGTGTTTGAGGTCAGATTTAAACTCAAGTTTTCCTGATTCCAGATCCAGCACTCCAAGTACTGAGTCACCTAGCTATCAATGAGGCCTGTCATCTCTAGACACTTCTCTCATAATCCTTTACTTACCCACACACGTCTACTAATTAAAATGGCCCTTCTTCTTGTTGCCCTTAGAAAGTGCAATCTCTACTTTTTATCTTGAAACTATGCTTGTGCAAGGGAAAGGTTTATTGTTCTATGTTTCAGGTAAAATCTGTATATTTTAAAGATAATAAAAAATAAAGAAGGAAAGCATTCATGATGTCATTAATGTGGACACTCCTTCTATTGACCAATGAGGGATGGGAAGAGGAACTCTCAGCGGCAGCTATAGCCAAAATACTGCATTGTCTATAGGCAATGAGGCTCTATGCACTTAGCTAACCTTGTCCTTGAGAACTCGATATACAACTGATTGATGGACCCAGACTCATCTTGCTAGCCTTTCTAGCTGGACCTCTCCCAGTCTGGTTTACACTGGTGGCGCCTATGGGAACACAGTCACCTCCCCAGCATATTGAAATGATGGATGAGAAATTAAGTCAGAGTAATAAGATGAAATAATAATTATAAGTATAATGTCTTACATGGCTACCATAAATCAGCTTCATAAGTATAAGATGGGGGAGGCATGGTGAGAGAGCCCGGAGGGTTCGGTGGACTACAAGCTCTTTGAGAGTTAACAGGATGATGTGGCAGCCAAAAAAAAGGGGGGGGGGCTAATTCAAGTATAAGAAGCTCATGTACCACACCCCAGCCCTACTTAATATAACTAACAAATCCCCCCAGATGTATTTATCAAGTGAAAATGAATCTTTGATGTAATTATACATTCAATCAAAGCATGTACTAAGTGTGAACAACATGGTTCTTCCTATAGTAGAGGAGTGAGGTGCTTAGAGGCATTAGGTGAAGTTGGGATTGGTTGAAAGCATTAATCCTATAATCCAGCAATGCTGGCCTCCCTGCTGCTCCTTGCACACTCCACCTCCCTCTGCAGGCATCTGCCCCTATGCCTAGAATTGTGATCTTCATTTCCTAGCTTTCTTCAAGTCCCTGTTAAGATCCCCATGTTTCCAAAAAGCCTTTCCCAATGTCTCTTGATGTCGGTTCCTTCTCTCTGTGCCGACTTCCAGTGTGTCCTGTCTATGGTTTGTCTGTGCATACTTGTTTACGTGTTATCTCCCCCATCAGACTATGAAGTCCTTCACAGCAGGGACTGGTGTTTTGGGGGTTGTTTGGTCTTTATATCCCTGGTGGTGAGCCCATAGTAAGTATTTAATAAATGCTTGTTGACAACTTACCTTGAATTGAATTAAGAAAAAGCATAGAATCATAGATCTGGAGTTAGAAGGGACCCTACTAGCCCTCTAGTTCAGCCTTTTCATTTTCCTTTGGAGGGCACTAAAAGCCTTTTCGATGTTTCTTTTCATTTAATAAGTGTTTATTAAAGTACCTATCATGCATAAACCTCCAGACTTATTATGGCTGCATCTTCTAGAACCTCAAGGTTCTATGACTACCCCTGGAGGGAAGTGTGGTTCCCCTAATGCTATTAGTCAAGACCTGTTCTGGTGTGTGTGTTCTCCCCCACTATTTATCACCTAGTACCAATTAATATCTCTTAAATATCATTGACAGGGGCAGCTAGGTAGCACAGTGAATAGACCACCAGATGGAATCAGGAGGACCTGAGTTCAAATCTGACCTCAGATACTTAACACAAAAACTAGCCATGTGACCTTGGGCAAGTAACTTAACCCCAACTGCCCTCCAAAAAAAGTAAACAAAAAAAAGATTAAATATCATTGACAACATTGATTAGTATCCTACTAAAAAGGTAACTACTTGACTTCTCCTTAATATCAATTAAACAGTGATATTAATCAGCTTTTACACAGGGATATTTACTGAAAAGACACAGAAAAAATCCAAACACAAAATTTTCCCCCAAATTAGAATACACCCCACCATTCTGGTCTTGTTGGAGAGTTGGCTCTTCCTTAAAGTGGTTGATGACAACACTGCTGATTTCAGTCGTAAGTGTAGTATAGCCAAAAGACAAGTCACTTTCGCAATTGGCCTTGCTGCCGGGTCAGTCTGCTGCTGGGTTTGGTCCTGCAGGTAGATCCTCAGAACTGGACTGGCATACTGGGCTTGGTCACAAGAAAATTCTGGAATAGTCTCTAGTTCCTGAACTTCTGGTAGCTTTTTGGAACTTTTGAGCCTCACAAAGTATAGTCTAGTTTCTTTTGTTTCCCATATGCAATCATCTAAGAGCAGAAAACAGATAGGAAAAATAGCCTTAGTATACTCCCATGGCTTCAGGTTGGCCCAGGTGGGGAGAGTAAGTTGCTGGTGCTACCTCCCTCTTGCTAGCTGGAAAATTATATTAATCTTCACTTCAATCATCAATGATTGAATCGGTCCAGTTAGTGCTTTTTGTATGCATGTTCATCTAGCTCATCAGCCATTCAAAAGGCTTTTCTTCCACTCTTCCATTAGTAGGTCAGAAACAGTCATAGAATGCCAGCACATGTTCTGAACTGGAAAGCCCAGCTCCTCCATTCATGTCCTCACATACTACCAGAAGCCATGGATGCTGAATGGATGCTGAAAGGTAAAGCTTACTGTATTTGCTCCTAGGACTGAATCCTATCTAGCTGATTCCTTCTACCCCAATTATACAAAAATATATTCAAAGTAAATGCAAAGTAATTAAGAGACATTATAAGTTGGAGGGGAGCAGGAAAGGCACGTAAGTTAAACAAGAAGAAATTTAGGAGTCTAAGAGATGGTAGTGTCCAGGAGACAATAACCTTTGCAAATGCCCAGAGAAAGACAAGTTGCACAAAGAACAACAAACACACCAATTTGACTGGAACATGGGAGAGGAATGTGTATTAAGCCTGGAAATATAAGCTCTCCAACTTTTCAATGTTCTTCCTAAAATATGATAGAAGAGTACAGTGGGGCTATCACCTCCCTAATCATGGAGACTGTGTCAAAGGTCACAGGAGCATTTGTGACTGCCCTGTCATACTGGAAGTTCATACTGAACTGGAAGTCTAAAAGAATCCCCACAAGATCTTTCTCTCAAACAAACTGATTTCTCACCATGGTACTAGGATGCATGTTACCAGGGCTGTGCTGGAGCCAGTTCTAATAAAGTGAGGTGGTTTTGATTTTCGGGGTGAGCATTTACACCTCAAAAACTGGCCAATTGCTACAAATCACATTTTGATCTCTTATTTTGTGGATTGTCTAGACTTTAAAAGTAATGGAGAAGATGTTAAGTTGTTAAAGATGTTAATATTTTCAATGTTAACAATGCAAACTAAACTTAAAAGTATGTTGAGCGTACTTTTTTCAGAAAGTTGGTTGTTTGATATTTAGTAGTACACCCTTACAGGTTGCCCACCTCTTGTACCTATAAAACAGACTTTTTAAAAATTCGTATGTCTTTAAATTTATACCTATTCCATTTTATCACACCAAGTTGGTCCATCATTTCATCCTGTTAGCATATTTTTAAATCTTGACTTTGTTATCTGGTGGGTCAGTTATTCCTAGTTTTGTGTCTTCTGTATATTTGGTGAGGGTCAATCACAGATCACTGAAACACTTCATTAGAGACCTTCTAAGTTGACATTTAACCACTTATGACTACTTTTTATGTTTAGCCATTCAACCAGCCAAGTATAACTAATTGTACTATTGTCTAGCCCAAATCTCTCAATCTTTTCTGCAAGACTAACATGGGAAATTTTGTCAAGTGGTTTGCTAAAATCCAAGTAAACAATATCCCTTTATCTAACTCCCATCAAAAAAGGATATGAGGTTAATCTGACATGATCTATTTTTGATAAAGGCATCCTGGTTCTTTTCTTTTTTAATCATTCCTTCCTTTACTAAATATCTACTAACCATCTTTTTAAGAATAATCTTCTAGAGTTTTGGCAGGAATCAAAGCCAATCTTACAGACCTTGCTTAGTTGCTTGCAGACTCTTCTCTTCTTTTTTAAAATCACTGTAATCACCTGTCTTCAGTTAAATGGCACATCTTTCATATTCCAAAGTCTTTTAAAGATAGCTGGTATTGGCTAAGCAGACCCATGGGCAAAGTCCTTCAGTGTTTTTCATGACTTGAACTAATTAAAAGCAGCACATATGAAGACTTCCCCATATCTTGAGTTTTAACTCCCTATTAGTTGGGGTTTTTTTCAATTCTTTCATTCAAAGATCATTTTCCTTAGGAGAGAACCCCAAAGTGAGAAAAGAGTTCAGCAGCTCTGCATTCTCACTATCATAAGTTATTATTACTCCAATCACCCTGAATAGCAGCTCTATTCCCTACTATGGATTTAAAGAAAAACAACAAAAACCTTCTTTTTGTCCTTAGCTTCCTTCACCAGACTCAGTTCATACTTAATTTTAGGACTTCTGACACTACTTTCATGTCATTTTTAAAACTTCATCCTGTTATTTTCATACATTGTACATTTAAAAAAAGAAATCTAAAGTTTTGCTTGAGTTTCCCATTAGTTGAGTCTCCTTTTCATTCTTCAATGGAATTGCTTCTCCTTGTGTCTTCAGAATTTCAGTCTTGAAGACATTCCATCCCTCCTGAGCTAATTTCCCCTAGAAAATTCTTCTCTGTGACATCTTAATTTTCCTTTCTCCCTTTGAAATCCGTTCACCTAAAATCCATAATGTATTTCATACTATGCTTGGCTTTCTTTTCCATCTCTGTTCTACATTATAAGATTGAGTAAGTGATCACTTCTACCCAAGGTTTCCATCTTTTCATTCCCAGCAACTAATTCTTACTTGGTGAGAATCAGGTCCAGAGCAATAATTTTTCTTATTATCATTATACTTATTATTTATATATATATATATATGTGTGTGTGTGTATATAATACTAATTATACTTAGCAAAGGATGAAATTTTCACTAATTTCAAGAAATTGTCTTCTCTGCCTTTCCAGATAATTGAGGTTTCACTATTATTATAATCTCTCTGAACCAGGTTTTTCCCCAAATGTATCTATTCCTTCTTTTCCCCAGGGGTAATAGTGTACTTCAAAGAAAATATTACTTCTATATCTGCCTCCATTAACCTTCATTCAAATCATTGCTATCACGCTTCCCTAACTGGTCTTAGATTTCCTTTGATTACTATATCTTTTAGATATGCTATGTTCTTGCTTCTCTCCCTTTACTCTACTCTACCCATTTTGAATAAAATATACCTAACCAGAGTCATATTCAAATCAATAGTATCACCTTGCCGGATCTTAGCAATTCCTATGGGAGTAAATCAGTATCCTTGAATTAGAAGCTCTAGGATACTTTAATTATTGCCAATTACCAATATTACCAATATTTTATGGTTCTCCTTACATATATGAATCCATACATCTTATTACTAGCTTCTTTCTTGGATTTGTATCACCTGGGAATTTCTGAGGAACTATATTTCTGTTTTCCTTAAGTTATAGCCTCTCTCTATGGTACCATAGATTTACATAAACTTTTTTCTGTATTTCCTCTTTTTTAGTCTAATATCATTTTTATTAGTTTTTACGACTCCTTATAAATGAATTCTTACCAACCCTGGTTAAGTGCACTCCATCCCTGACTAGGAGCTTGTCATTCCTATATATTAAGCTTTGATTCCAAAGTTTGAATTCCATTCTCAGATACCCATTTTTTTTAATTTCCCATATCTGCTCTTTCTCCTTGGAAGCCCTTGCCTTCCATTAACAGCAGGGATGAAAACCCTTCCATACACTTAAAGTCTTTAGGTTCTTCTCTAAGACATTAAAATTCTCACCAATGTTTTCTTGATTACCTTTGCCTACATCATTTTTTGCTCACATGAATCACCAGAAGCAGGGAATATTTATCCTGTACGCATTAAAGCATTGGACCAAATTTAATAAGATGAAATTCACTAGGTACAGAAGTATAATCTTAGGGTGTATAAATCAAATTTACAATAGAATATTGGGTAGGCTTAGTTAGGCAGTTATTTTCTGAAAAAAATGAAAACCTGGGGGGAGGAGGGTTTATTGTACCAAATAAGATCTTTGGCTGCATTAAGAGGCATAGATTTCAGGAATAAGGAGGCTAGATAAGTTCTTCTGTATTAAACTTTAGTCAGATCATTCATATTATGCCTACTTCAGGTGCCATAATTTACAAATATTGTAAGCCAGAGTTTCTGGATGAGTTGAAGCACAGTTCTTGGCTCATAACAGGAACTTAGTAAAGGCTTATTCATTGACTGACTGGATGGTCTCAAGTTCAGGTCACATGAATATTTGTTAAAGTAAATGGAGATGTTTAACCTGGAAAAAGGAAGCTTTGGGTCAGGACTGAGGGAAGATATAATATCTGTGTTCAAATATTTCTTTTTTAAATAAATTTTATTTTTAAACAAAAATCAACCTTCCTTCATTCCTACTTTTCCTCCCCTCCCAGTAAAAAATAAATAAAAACAAAACTCTTGTTGCAAACAAGTGAACCTGATAAAAACAAATTCCTGCATTGACCATCTCCAAAAAAGAAAAAAAAAATCTTACTCTTCATCTGTTTCATCATGATTGCAATCTGTAGAATCTTGGTTGGTCGCCATGTTAATCAGAGTTTCTAAGTCTTTCAAAGTCATTTGTCTTTATAATATTGTTGTTATTATATAATGTGTTCTCATTCTGTAGACTTCACTCTGAATCAGATTATATAAGTTTTCTCAGATTTTTCTGAAACTCTCCCTTTTATCATTTCTTACAGGACAATAGTATTCTATCACATTTGTACCAAGTAACTTGTAATAGCAATCAGTTTATCAGATACTTAGCACTTAGTAACTTAGGGCTAAGTAGCACTTAGTAACTTAGGGCTAAATATGGAAGGTGTGAGCCCTGTCCACTGTTGAGAAGGTGTAAACTCCTCTGTTGACATGGAAGAAGGCTGGCTGAGACAGGAGGCCAGTGCTGTATATAAAGAAGAATTCTAGAGACAGAGAGACAGAATTGGAATTTTCCTATGGAAGAAGCAGGATTATCTGGATTATCATTATCTGAGTTGGAATTTTCGCGAGAGAGAGAGAGAGAGAGAGAGAGAGAGAGAGAGAGAGAGAGAGAGAGAGAGAGAGAGTTTCTCTCCCAGCATCTGGAAGCTGACTGAGAAAAGAGATG
>JAQQSW010014818.1:0-12024 GCA_028646575.1 Pseudocheirus occidentalis | reverse complement strand
TGATTTTCTCACATCATTCTCATTTCTCTTCCCAATTTTTCCTCTACTTCTCTTATTTGGTTTTCAAAGCCTTTTTTTAGTTTTTCTATAGCTTCTAGACATTCTTCAAGTGTCTTGGAAGCATTTGGTGTGGGAGTTCTGACTGCGTTGTCTTCCTCCCGTTCCAGCTTTGATCCTTTTTGTCCACAAAAAAGGATTCTAGAGTTTTATTGCTGTTCTTATTTTGCTTCCTTTTCCTCATGTTGGCCAGTCAATTAATTTATCTTTGTGGAACTCTACTTCCAGGGGGGAAAGCTCTGTTCCAAATTGCTGGGGTTTTCCCAGCTGCCAGAGTTATTAGGGGGGTGTTGCAGCCCCCCACCCCAGCTTTGGCTTGCTGAAAACGCTCCCCAGGACCACCACCCAAGACCACAATCCGGATCCAGGCCGCTCAACGCAAGGGCACTTGGCCCTGACCAATCAACTCAGCCCCCCTGTGGGGTCCGCAGGCCAGGGGCTCTGAAGCAGCCCAGTAGGGGCAGCTGCTGGTTACAGCAGTTCCTGCCCTTCCCCCACTGCTTCCTTTCTCTGGGGGCAGATTGGCCCAACTGCTTTTCCTCCCCCAAAATTTGTTTGAAAGCTTCACTCACTTTCACTGACCTTTCTTAATCCTTATTATTTCTGATTTAACAGATGTGAAGATGGCACCAGGTGCTGTAGATCTGTTCTGCAGGGTAGACGCGCTGCAGGTTGTGAGGCCTGGCTGAGGTTACAGTTTAGGCTGGGCTGGCCTTGGCTCCTGGCCTGCTTAATGAGCCCCTCCTGCAGAGCTGCCTTTCTCTAATCCCTATTTTTCACGCCTTGATAGATGTGGAGATGCTGGAGGCATTGTAGATCTTCTCTCTTGTAGACTGGCTGCGACTCTGCTCGGCTCCTCCCGGCCACCCTGGGGCCTGGCTCTGGTCCTGCTGCAATGAGCCCCTGCTGCCGAGCTGCCTTCAGCCAGAGATGTGTTTTCTGTATTTTTGTGAGTTTCAGAGTCCTGGCATTTGTCTGGGATCATATTTTATGGGTATTTAGTGTGGCTGTGTTGGAGCTGCGAGACCTTGCTGCTTCTACGCTGCCATCTTGGCTCCACCCTCTCCTATTTCTGTTGAAGGAGTCACTGCCCTTCCAATTTCCCAGATTTATAAACCTGGCATTATCCTTGACTCCTTCTCCCTCACCCCATATATCCAGTCAAGTTGTCAAATCTTGCTGCTTCTGCCTTCACAACAATGTGTCCCACTCCTCTCCACTCCCACAGCTACCACCTTAGTTCAAGCCCGTATCACTTCTTGCCTAAATGATTACAACAGTCTCCTAATTCATCTTCCTGACTCATACTCTATGCAATCCAGAGTCCTTCCTACATCCTGCTGTCAAAGTAATTTTCCTTAAGTGCAGCTCTGATCATGTGACTCCTCTACTCAACCAACTCCAGTAACTCCCTATTGCCTCCAAGAAAAAAATATAAACTCCTTTTTAGCTTTTGGAATTCTACATAAATTTCTCTGACTGAAACTGCAGCAGTCACTTACATTCCAGATCCCAATACTGATCAGCATGAAAACTAACCTGCTGACCTCAGCCAGTTCACCCCTCTTTAGCCTGAATGGTCTCCACTCCCTCCTAATGGGCTCCCCATAACAAGTGCTAGACTTAGGGCAGACACCTAATTGGCTTTAGCCTTACTGAAGCTTAGAGTTCACAAACTTAAGAGATCTATATTACCTCCCCAGTATCTGAAATTACAGGTGTATTTCATTATGACTGGCCCTAATTCTATTCCTTTTCCATAAAGCATGTAACAATGTTAACTCTAATTTCAAACCTTTTATATTAAGAAAGTCCCCAGACTTACCTTTAAAAAAAATTATAATCAAGACATGGAAAGAAATGCAAAGGATGAGAAAGCATGGATGGGTTGATGATCTATACCTAAAGAAGAACACTCTCACTGATGGATTATTTCACCGTATCCCGAGTCTCAAGAAGAGAAGATGAATTTTTCTGAAGGTCTCTTTCTGGTGTTTGCAGGGATACTTACATAATTTTAAATATTTTTTCCTGTACATGTGGCAGATTAGGTTAATATTTTTTCTAATGTGTTATATAAGCCTTACATTCAACTCAAATGATATTATTGAACACTTACTATGCACAAGGCACTGTGCTAGTAGGTTCTATGGGAGATAAAGAAAAAAATAAGACAAGAATCTTGCCCTTGTAGAACTTCAATCTAGTAGGACAGATACATATGCACATCTATAATACAAAATATTCAATTCAACAAACATTAATTAGTAACTAAGTATAAAGTGGTGCTAGGGATTACAATTACAAAACAGTCTCTACCCTAATGGAACTTGGATTCTATTGTAGAGACAACATATACATATATGTCTGTGTACATGTATATGGATATATACATATTTACATGTGTTTTTGTATATATGCATATATGCATAATATATATACAACATACATATAAAACATAATAGATAAGACAGACCTGACCCTTAAGAAATTCACAACCTCATGGGGAAGAACATGTCTGGCAATAATACAAGGTACAAGGGAGACTGAGAAAAGTTGGAAGAAGAGATCCACTGAGGGGAAGGACCATCTTTACCTGAAGGGATACAAGGGGGAAATGGTCAAGGAAGGCTTCATAAAGAAGGGCACTACAGTGATGCATTAATGGAAGGGCCTCTAAGATCAGTTGTGATGTGAAGATGTGCCAGCATTCTCAAAGCTATGCTAAGAGGGAGTAAATTCTGATAGGTCCTATAAAACTTTAAATATAGGCCTGGCAATAGAATGCATGTCTTAAGAAAAAGACTAGCTAAGTCTGGAAAGGCTTGTCAAAAGGTTGGGAAACGATAAAGAATTATTCAACCATAACAACTCAGAATACCTTTTAATAAGACAAAGAATGGTTGTGATTTGCATTCATGGAAGGAATATCCAGACTAATCAAATCACATATTATTTCTAATTATTATTGTCTTGAAGTAAAGTAATTATTCCTAAGTAAAATTAATCATATAGACAGAATAATTTAGTAGAAAGAATAGTTCTTGGACGTAGAAGACTGCATGAAGTTCAAGACTAGCTCTAACATTTACTCGGCAAAGGACTTAAATTTTTCAGAGTCAAATATATTCATCTATAAAATGGATATCAAATTAATGTGGCATAGTAGAGAGAAGTAGAGTCAGCATGACCCGGATTCATGCTGGACCCTTTTGATACCTAATGACAGTGAGATTTTGGGAAAGCCGTAATCTCTAGTACTCTAAGCAATTCTATGTAACTCTCCAAGGCTATAAATTGCAGAGTAGCTGCCAATCTACAATGGTAGGAGGAAATTTACTCACCAGTAATTTCTTATACTGATGAAATCACAAATTCATCCAAAAAGCAAATAAAAAATGGAAATAACATTTCCATTATCTACTTCATATAGCTGTTATTAAGAAAGTACACTGTAAATCTTTCAAAAAATTTTTATAATTAATTTATTTTAGTTTTCTACATTTACTTTCATAAGATTTTGATTTTTTAATTTTCTCCCATTCTCCCACTTCCCCCTTCCCAAGATGGCATGCAGTCTGATATAGGCTCTCCATATACATTCACATTAAACATAAATTCATATTAGTAATGATGAAAAGAAGAAATAGAAACAATGTTGTAAAGCACTTTATAGACTTCAACATAATGACTATTGTTGTTATTATAAGAATGACTAATATTTTTGTGCTTGTTCATCAAGTTTGAGTATCAGAGCCATATTCTATAATTGGGAACAATTTATATAGCGGTTTACATTGGGGATAATTTCTGCTTTAAAGTACGAAAAAAATTTCTAATGATTCTTTTAGGGTGAGATGCCTGTTTTTGAGGTGGAGGGGATGGCAGTTAGGAAGGAGATAGGTATAATTGTTTTTACAAGTTTTATTATTCATTCCTCTCTTAATGGTCTATTCACAATTCACTATTTCCTGTTTCATCAGTCTTAGTATTTCTTTGGATACTAAATTCCCATTTAACAGTTTAGACAAATTACATCTAGTGGTTCATTATTTTCATTCTGAGCATCATAATAAATATTTCAAATTATATCAACTGAAAATAAGCTATAATAATGAATCAAGTATGAAAGATATGTACAGATTTTAAATGCTGCTCTGCCATCTGTAATAATACCATTTTTAATTTACATAGTGCTTTGTACTTTTCCCCAAAGTGCTTTTACATACACCATCTCATCTGAACCTCATGACAGCATATTAGCCATTCAGGGAAGATACTATTATTATTATTTTACAGAGGTGAAAACTGAGGCCCAGAAAAGTTAAAATGATTTACCCAAAATTACAGTGAGTGGAAGAATCATAATAAACTCAGGTCTTCTGACCCTTTCCACTATATTATGCTGCTTCCTATTTGTGAGATTTCTATTTAATTTACCACCAAAGAGGACAGGAGAGAATATTCTTTTAAAATTCAGAGTAAAACAAATTTAACATGGCAAGTGTTGGGATCGCTATATATCTTGTAAAAAACACATTGCACCCTCTCAAAAACCAGATTCCTTACTTGGAGCAGGTAGTCCTCCATTGGATCGTTTATACTTGCTCTCCTTTAAAACGGATGTGATCTTATACAGATGTCGGAAACCTGTTTTGCATTCTGAGGCAAAAATAAACTCTATTTCATCTTCATGACTTTGGGGGAAAACATAAAAGATATCGTGGATCTGTGAAATACAAAGGTGAATTACTACATATAACACTTAAATATCTTTCTACATGCAAAATAAAATAATTCAATATACTAAATAAAACGAAGTATTTATTAATGTACTTCCAAGTATAAAAAATTACTAGCACTAAAATAAATATTGTAACTACAACTAAAGTCTTTGTCTATAGCTTTCAAACTTCATCTTAACTTGACAAATTTCTCACCTATTTTGAGATCAATTTGTATTTCCAGATGGGGGAAAAATACAAGCTTCATTTGATTCTACCACCCCAATACTACTATAACATATCACCTGAGGTAATTTATATATATTTTTGATGCACGTTTATTTAAGAAATAGTGAGAAAAGGGTTTAATTTTCTTTTTGGTAAGAAGGTATTTGCTGAGGATAGAAGGAAAAGTTTCATTTCAGATGAACCATAATGCATGAATATAAAACAGTTTATGATATCACTATAATTATTTGGATTATGGAGAATCATAGCATCATAGATATGAAGTTAGAATATATCTTAGAGATCATTCTAGTTCAATATCCACATTTTATAGATGAAGAAACTGAGACACAGAGACTGAGAAAACCTATAGCAAATACAATTTCTACATAATTTTATTTTAAAATTCCTTTTTAAGTACAACATTTCAAGATTCCCTTTTAAATTTATTTTAAAAAATATATATATAAAATGGATAAATCTTTTGTTTAAACTACTTCTAGGAGAATTTAAAAATGAAAAAAAAACTTTCAAATTTATCTACTGTGTTTGTTATAGTTCTCTAATCCTGAAAAAGCACAGCATAGAGCTTTAGAGAATATTCTCTTAGAGTCATTTCTGCAAAGCTGACTCTGCTGGAGAACCTGTAATTGTATACCAATACCTGATGTTTCCAGGAACAACTGTAAATAAGCAACCAGGGAGATGCCATTTCAATGGCATCAGCTTTCTATCTACATAACTGCCTGATTCTGGAGCTCTGTTCTTACTATTCTTATTATACCAAAGAAGAATGTAGTATGGTTTAGTGTTTTAGCCTACACATACTAGAAATGAAAGTTGTTTATTTTAAATAAAAAACTCTTACTTTCTAGAAAGGGAAGAAAGCATATAATCTTAAATGAAAGAAAACTGAAAGTATTACTTCTGGTGAACCATGACGAACTTTCCTTGAGGCAATCAAGTAAGAGTGAACTAAAATGCTTCTAAAATGTTAAAAACCAGAGAAATAACTCATTTTTTCTTTTTGGCTTTTTTTCCCCCTTTAAATCCATTATGACAGTTGACTATATGAAAATCAATGTTCATTGTCTTGTTATGGAAATATTTAACCAACACTAAAAAAAAGTCTTACATTTATCCAGATATCTGTTGTTTCTTCATAAATAATGAGTGGTGTCACAGAATCAGGCACTGAATCTATTAGTTTCTGTCGTTCCATTGCATCATCTTCTACTGGGATAAATAACGCAGGGGATATTAATACTATCTGTAGTCGGGTTTGAGAACGGTCTAGTAGGATGGACCAAGCACTATTTATGTAAAAAAAAAAAAAGAAAGAATAACTTATTAGAAAATAAGTTAGATATAGTTTTAAGAATATAATACAATATTAAACCACAAATTAGTTGCCAGAAATTGAGAAAATGTTTTTCAATGGCAAAGTAAAAGAGAATAGCAAAACTAGTTGATTTATTATGCTTACCAAAAACAATTAGGATATTAAATCCTTTAAAAAAAAAATTAAGAACATTTAATAGATAAATTAAAAATTTCTTTCCCAAAATTCCCAAAGCCACATATAACCTTTTAAATTAGTTTTCATTTTAAAGTCAATAACTGCATGCAGTTCCTATCATAATTTAGATATAAACTTTGCCTTTATATTATTTCTAAAATATTTACATGTATGCCTATAAATAATTTATTAAAAGTGAATACCTAAAAATTATCTTGAGAAAAAGGATAGGTTCAAATTCATATCTGGTAAATTTAATCTGAGTAAACAGTGTTCAAGACTGTAATAGAATTAAAATGCAGTTTTATTTATTTTCAATTGTTTTCCAATGAATATGTCAATTCAAGTCTTTGTATTATATTAGTATTTCTGCAGGCAGGTATTTTTTCAAACAAAAAACCATATTCACAGTGAAATAGAAATCTAGACCTATAGACGTTTCTAAAACTACTGATCCTAAAATCCAACGTAAAGAGCAGATAACTTAACATACGCACTATTTTCCCTCTGGAGTCCATCCAGCCCGGGCAATATACTCAACTCCTTCAAATAGAACCTCAAAGGGTTGTACTAGTTCCTTATCCACCACATCTGCAATCTGTTAAAATAAATAGCAATTGATTATAGAGGACTCAATCATCAACAAATGAAAGCATTTAATTAGTATTGTTATAGATATGGTTTTAAGATTCAGTCAGAAGTGCTGCGTTGAGTCCAGCTTCCAACACTGATGACTAGCAAGTCACCTGACCTCTCTGTACCTCAGTTTCCTCATCTGTAAGATGAGGAAATAATTATTTCAATTATTCCAACACAACATGGGATCTCCATTGTCTAGATGCTGTGTTAAATCATCATGTGACTTTACTCTTCCATTAATATTTTCTTTTGATTCTTCCTCTTGTTGTGGAGGTGACATTGGGTTCTCAAAGGCTATGGTAGTACAGCACAAGCTCCAACAGGTCCTGCTTAACTGGAAAGGTTTCAAGTTCTGGCTGAGTAGTGGCCTACATATCTCATGTCAAAGGACCAGCTCATTTCAGAGAGGGTCATCACCAACCTAAAAGGTGAAGAATTTTTCAGCCCTAGAAACTCTCTATTTATTAAGTTATAGTGGGGTTGCAAACTGCAATGGTCAATATATCAGTCAAATTACAGATTCTTAAGATATAAAAATAGGCTTTGCCAACTACAGAGGGACAACCTCTAGTTAATATCCAGAAAATAATGTGTTATATTTTACACTAGTGTATGGGGAAAAACCTAAGGCAGAATGGTAATGGAAGCTAATGATGATTTCTCTCCCTATATCCTTACACTGTTAAGATGAAAACTGCCTGTACTTTGAAAAATATAAAATTAAATCAGTATGAAACAACAATCTGTTCTTCAAAAAATCCACAGATTTGTTAAATAGGCCTATTAACTTAACCTACAATGTTACTTAGTGTGAGAGTTGTAAAGAATCACAAGAATTACACCAAAAGACTACAGAATACATTTTTAAAATTGTTCAAGAAAAACTGCTAAGTTTTGACAAAGTATTACTATATGTATCAATGTCAAACTGTTGAAACCATATTAACATCAGAAGTCCTATTTCTGTCCTGTTGTCCAAGAGAAATCACAGAAAGACAAAGTAATGACTAGATATTTTTAGAACAAGAAACATAATGTAATGATTATTTTAGAATAATTATTTCTAGAACTATATAAGTATTTAGTCTTTTTGAAATTGTATAACAGGAATAGAGTTGTAGTCCCTCATTAGAATCGCAAAGTTAATTGCCTATACACATATATTCTGGGGAAACTGTTATTTTGCCCTCTTAAATAAACATTATACTATTGCATAACAGACTTGTCTCCATGTGTGATTTCCAACACAACAGGATTCAATTAAATGTCAAGTGAATTTAGAAAATAAACATATGATTTAATACTTACCCTTCCTTCTGCATCAAGTGTTACTTCTGATATCTTAAAAGTGACTTTTGGATTTGCTGTGCCTTTTCAAAAAGACATTAATAATGAGTTGCATCCAAATTCACACATAGCCAATTTTTCCCAAATTAGACATCTGTACCAGTTGAATGCACTATACATTTTAGTAAAGTCAATGCTATCAATGAATATTGAAAAAAATGGCACTATTTTATATATTAGACCTTTTCTGGGGCAAAACATCATGACATCATCATACATTAGTACTTGGCTGCAAAAAGAGGGGGCTAGCAAATATGTACCCATTTTAAAAATTAAAACCTTGAAAGCAACATAAAAATGAAACAACAGATCAAATGTACTAAGATGATAATAATAATATCTAGCATTTATATAGCACTTTAAGATTTGCAAAGTGCTTTACAAATATTATTTCATTTTACCCTTGACAACGATTGTGGAAGTAAATGCTGTTATTATTCTCATTTTACAGATAAGGAAACAAACAAGTGACTTGCCCAGGGTCATGTAGTTGGTAAGCATCTATGAAAATTTTATTGACAATATAGGCAAGTATTCCACTTCCCAACTGCTGCTAAGCCCAGTATTATATGTGAAATAAAGCAACCAATAAGAAAACACAGTATTACAGGTGAAAATAATAGAAGAACTTTGAAAATTATATATGAGTTCAACATGTACTAAATTTACTAATGTAAATTAACCCTATTTTTACTAAAGACTTGGTAATAAAAGATAAGTACTGAAGGTTCAAATAATTAGAATAGCTGACAGAGGAGGGAAAATTGTGTTAAAATAAATGCCAGCAAGAGGCCTTACCTGTTTTGGGATATCTGAATGAATCTGTCCTTCTGGTCTCTAACATGGGGGATGTAACATGAATAATTTCCACTTCTGATTCATCATTTTCTTCATATAGAATTCGAAGAATTTTTCCTCCATTGGGAGCTTAAAAGTAATTTGTTATTTTTGTATTCAGAATAATTTTTTAAAAATACAAAAAATTCTCCTAGTATTAATTTTATACAACTAAATTTTTTTATATATAAAGTCACTACTGATATGCTATCAAGATGATAAATATACTGATTTTTGCTATTTTAGTATAAATTTGTTCTGAGTAAGTTTAAATAATTTCATTACATACATTATCAAGGCAAACAAAAAATAAACATTTCTGATGTATTTAGAATTGGAGTTTTTATACACTATTGAAATATCTATATACTCTGTTAAAAATACTTAATATGTTAAGTATTTTCATGAATGTCAAATCCTGTAACAAATGTAGTTACAAGTGGACTAGTAGCTTAACACGAGCCAAGAGAGTCATGTCAACAACAACAACAAAATACAAAAGTGATTTGAGACTTCATTAATAAAGGCACAGGATTCAGAATGAGATAGGCAACAGTCCCACTGTACTCTGGCTAGGTCAAAGAATCTCTCAAGTACTGCATTCAGTTCTGAGTGCAAGATTTGAGAAAGGATACTGATAAGGTATAGTATATTCAGAAGAAGATGATCAGCATGTTGTGATGAATGGTGATAATGCTATGTAAGGATCAGCTGAAGGAACTAGAGGTGTTTAGATCTAGAAGAGATTACTTAAGAGGGTTATAAGAATGGTCTTCAAATTTCTGAAAGACTGTCACATGAAAGAGAGATTAGACATGTGCTAACTAGTCTCACAGGGCAGAATTAGGACCAATAGACAGAAGTTGCAAAGAAACAAATTTTAGCTCAATGTAAGGAAAAATTTCCTTAAAATTTGAGCTGTCCCAAATATGGATATGGAGGGAGGAAGTGGCAGGTTCCTCTTCACTGGAAATCATTAAACACAAGACTGGCTGACCCCGCCTTAGGAATGTTGTAGAGAGGATTACTGTTTATGTGTAGATTGGACTTGATAACCTCTAAGATTCCTTCAAACTCTGAGAGTCTGTGAATAGTCTCTAGAGCAAAAAAAAAAAAAAAAAGGCAAATCTTACCTAATGGCCTACTTAAAAAAAAAATTATAAAAAAAAGATTCTGGTACAAGAGAAAAAGCACAGTTCATTTAAATAGTATTTTCCAACCTTTTAAAGTCAACTATACACTTGTGAAAGCCTTTTTCCACCCCCATTTAATTCAGACCAAGCCAAGCATTTGTTCAGTCACACCCTATGCCTCAAATTCATCTCTACATATTAGCATATGTGTGTGGATGTGGATGTGTGTGCATATATATTTTATAAATACATATATGTATGTATGTATACATTACACACACACACACGCACAGATGTCATCTTCTTTTCTACTACCTTCTACATGAAAACTAGCAAGGTATCATGAGGGAACCCAGGACAATGAGATATGATAAAAATATTTTCACATGATATGAAATTGTCCAAATGCAATAATTAGAAAATAATGGATATTGTAGCAGCAGAGCCAAGATGGCAGTGTAGAAGCAGCAAGGTGCCGCAGCTCCCAAGAGCCACCCTAAAAAAACCCATAAAACATGACCCTAAACAAATTCTAGGGCTCTCAAACTCACAAAAATGCAGAAAACACGTCTCTTGCTGAAGGGAGCTCAGCAGGAGAGGCTCATCATGGCAGGCCGGAGCCGAGGCCAGACCAGCCTGAAACCTCGGCCAGGACCCAGGGCAGTCGGGAGTTGCTGAGCCTCCCAAGCAGCAGCGTGAGTCCACTTCAGAGAAGATCTAAAGCACCGGGAATGATCTTCACATCTATCAAGCCAGGATTAGAGAAGGTCAGTGAAAATGAAACTTTCAAGCTAAATTTGGGGGAGGAAAAGCAGGCCAATCTGCCCCCAGGGCAAGGAAGCAGTGGAGGAAGGGCAGGAACTGCTGTAACTGGCAGTTGCCCCCACTGGCCTGCAGACCCCAAAGGGGGCCTGAGTTGATTGGTCAGGGCCAAGTGCTCTTGCGTTGAGCAGCCTGGATCTGGATTGTGGTCTTGGGTGGTGGTCCTGGGGTGCACTCTCAGCAAGCCAAAGCTGGGGGGGCTGCAACACCCCCCAATAGCTGCGGCAGCTGGGAAAACCCCAACGATTTGGAACAGAGCTTTCCCCCTGGAAGCAGAGTTCCACAAAGCTAAAAAAACCAATCAATTAATTGACTGGCCAACACGAGGAAAAGGAAGTGAAATAAGAACAGCAATAAAACTCTAGAATCCTTTTTTGTGGACAAAATGGATCAAAGTATGGAACGGGAGGAAGACAACACAGTCAGAACTCCCATACCAAATGCTTCTAAGACACTTGAAGAATGCCTACAAGCTATAGATCAACTGGAAAAGGACTTTGAAAAACAAATAAGAGAAGTGGAGGAAAAATTGGGAAGAGAAATGAGAATGATGTGAGAAAATCATGAAAAGAGAGTCAACAACCTGACTGAAGAAAACAACAACACTTTAAAAAATAGATTAATTCAAATGGCAAAAGAGGCCCAGAAAGCCAATGAGGAGAAGAATGCCTTAAAAAGTCAAATTTGCCAGATGGAAAAAGAATCTCAAAAGCATTCT
>JAQQSW010014817.1:0-12024 GCA_028646575.1 Pseudocheirus occidentalis | reverse complement strand
GTCTCGGCTTCCGGCTGTTCCAGCCTCTGCTCCGGCGGCCACGCTGAGCCCCTGCTGCCGGGCTGCCTTCAGCGAGAGCTGTGTTCTCTGTATTTGTGTGAGTCTGAGAGTCCTAGACTTTCCTAGACTTTGTCTGGGCTCGTATTTTCTGGGTGTTTAGGGTGGCGGTGTGGGAGCTGCGGGACCTTGCTGCTTCTACGCCGCCATCTTGGCTCCGCCCAGGAGACTACCTCACCAAAATCTTAAGGTACATTTTGACTTTGTTATTTCTGTCATAAATTCCAGTTTGCACAATCATCCTGTACAGTCACTTGTAATTCCACCAGGCCATTTTGCATAGGCAATAAATCTAGGGCCAATTGTATAGCAGCCTTGGCTTCTTCAAAAGCTTTACTCTTCTCAAGTCCCCAATCAAATTCATATATAAAGTTACTTTATATAAGGGTTTAAAAATCTGTCCCATACACAGAATGTGGTGCCTCCAATATCCAAATAGAGCTATAAACTTTTTGTCCTCTTTCTTATTGGTAAGGATAGTAAAATCGTGAATCTTGTCAGGCTTGTGGAAGAATCTCTCACTGACCCTTACTCCATTGCATACCCCAAAATTTTACATTTTGAGCTGGCACTTGAATCTTTGAAGGGTTAATTTCCCACCCTTTGTTTTTCATATGCTCAATTAAAATTATCAAACTCTTCTCCACTTCACAGTTTTTCCCTATATCATAATGTCATCTATGTAGTGGGTAAGCTGTACACTAGGTAGCTCTAATTCATCCAAATGTTCAGCCAAAATCCTATGACAAATAGTGGGACTATGCAGATATACTTGTGGAAAGCAGGTAAAAGTATATTGTCTGCCCTGCCAAGTGAAAGCAAACTGGTCCCATTGTTTAGAATCTATTGGGATGGTAAAGAAAGCACTGACTAAATCAGAAACTACATACCAAGTCTCATCATGTTTCTGGATCCTTTGTATTAATACAGTAGTATCTGGAACAGCAGCATACAAGGGAGGAGTCACTTTATTCAACTGTCTATAATCCACTGTCATTCTCCATGTCCCATCTGTCTTTTATACTGCCAGACAAGATTATTCCATCATGTGGTTGTAGGGACTAACACTCCTGCTTCAATATATTCCTTTATAGCAGTGATTCTCAACCTTCCTAATGTCACAACCCTTTAATAGTCATATGTGGCCATGCCTGCATGTGGGCGGACCCACCTGGAGACAGATAGAGGAGGTTCCTAAGACCATTGGAAATATGTGTTCCAATGGTCTTAGGTGACCCCTGTAATCCCTGTGAAAGGGTCATGCAACCCCAAAGGGGTCGCAACCTACAGGTTGAGAACCACTGCTTTATAGTAGTGGTAATTTCATCTTGCCCACTTGGCACATGATACTTACCTTAAAGTAATTACTTCAGAAGGTTCAGGCGAAGTGATTGGGTCCATTTTTATTTTTTTCCCATTAAAACCATATTAATTTCTTAGTGCAAATTTGCATCTTTTTTTGGGTAAATTCAAGGTAACAACTCTCAATATATCTATTTCAATGATGTATTCAGAAATAGGTACAATGACCATGGTATATTCTTTTTTAGGCAATTGTCCAATTTTCATTGTTAGTATGACCTATCTGGCTAATATTTCAGCCCCTCCCAGTTCTGTGATGGAAATAGAATTTCCATGTTTGAATTTGTCACAGAGTTCCCATATATAAGAGAGGCCTCTGCCCCAGTATCTATTAATGCCCTGTTGGTTACAGTAGTGAATGCATTTTTCCAATATATTGTCAAATTGATATGGGGTCTCTAATCCTGTCTGTGTATTTCTTTAATCTGAGAAGGGGTTTGGCCAATTTCCTATTCTCCCTGAGGGTGTGACGAACTTGGTTACAAGGATTCAGGAGGATCTTTAAGGGGCAGTCCTCACTAGCCTATTCCATGTAATATTAAGTCCCTTTTTATGGTACATTTTATACAGTTCATTAATTGGAATACTACCAATTCTTCTAAAATCAACCCCTGCTCTCAATAGAGCAGTAAAGAATTCTTTTCTTGTCAGTCTATTCTGACTTTGAATCTGCTGGGTATTTGCTCTTCTCTCTCAAGGAAATTTATCTTTTTCAAATTCTCCTAAGTCACTTAGCTGTGAAATCTTATCTAGGACCTCTGAAAGAAGGTGCCCTATTTCACTAATTAGTAGAGTCAGAATTAGGTGCTTATAAGCAGGAGAAGCCATTTTCACTATGATATTTCTATGAGAAACTACTACGGGGATATCATGATATGCATTTGCATCTCCTACCATGATAGCAGTTTTCATTACCTGCTCCTTTAAATTTCTCATACAGCAAGTACCAGGTTCTGTTTCCACTAGGCCACATAGAATTAGTGGGATACCTTTTATTGTGTCCATAAGCAGTTAAAGCTAACATTAGTTGTCTTATTACCTCCTTGAATATGGTAATCTCTAAAATCTTCTTGGACAAAAGGATTCTGACCAATACTTATAAATTTCAAGCAATCCATATTATCTACCCATGCTTTATCCAGCCCCTTCATCACTGATTCTCACCATCCAAGACACTAACGAATCTCCCATTCTTTAAGTGAATCTGCTTAATGTATCAGTAACTTCCTGCTGAGTGAAATCCTCAATTATCTCCCTGGACTCTGTTTGGTCTCCCTGGTTCTCCTGCTTTCTTCTTAGTATGAGGCAAACTTCTGCACATGTAAAAGCCTGGTCATGTAACACTGTATCACTTCTCTCCCACACACTTACCAAGCAGCAGTTGCCAGGGCAACCAACTTCAGCCTCTAACAAAACTGAATGAATTTTCCTCCTCTTTCTTTTCTGTTTCTTTTTCTGAGCCAAACCCACAACAGCCCTCTCTTCTATTACCTTGGACTCTCCAGCATGCTCTTTTAAAGAAGAGCCCAAATTCTGTAATACAGTCAACTTATTCAAAACAGCTAATTTTTTTCTCCATCTTAATTTTCTCTTATAACAGCTTGTCTCTACTCTTACATATAATACAATAATCTGTTAGTAAAACCCAGCCTCTTCTACACACCCCTTCCAGTTCTCTCTGTGGTTTTATTGGTATTCCTTGCAAACATGTTTCTAAATCTTTAGGACCTCCCTTCTGTAACCTCAGTTCCCAGTTTTCACAAAGCCCTGTACTAAATCCCTTCTGCTTCCAAATAGAGGTCAGATATTTTGTGATCCCATTCTCATGGCCAAATGTAGCACTAACACAATATTTACAGCACCAGATAGTCACTGTCAGTGCTGTGAATATGCAAGCATAGTGCTCAATAGCAATATATAACAGACTCTCCATATATAAAACAGAAGCAAAACATTTATTCAGACATCAGAAAACAATTCCAAAACCAGAAAGCTGAACTTATTGTAGTTGCAAAGAAGTTAATACACCATAACAGCACAGAGAGCTACACAATCCCTTAGCCTTCCCACAAGCAAACAATTACAAGCCTAGCTGTCTGCCTGGGTGCATCCTCTCCTCGCTCTATCTCTGACTGCTCTGACTTCCAGCTTCCTGTGGGCTCTGCTCCATTCTTCAGCAAACTCCCCCCACCATAGGCTCCATGTGATTACATTCAGTCAGTAATACTAGGGGGCAGGGAAGATCTTTGAATTCTTTTAGGTCTAATAAGGGCCAGGAAAGATCTTCTAATTACCATTACCATTACACCCACATGTACAAAAATATTTATAGCACCTCGTTTTTTGTGGTGGCAAAGAAGTGGAAATTGAGGGAATGCCCATCAATTGTGGAATGGCTGAACAAGTTGTGGTATATGAATGTAATGGTACTGTCGTTCTTTAAGAAATGATGAGTTTCAGAAAAACCTGGAAAGACTTAGATGAACTAATGTTGAGGGAAGTGAGCAGAACCAGAAGAATATTATACACAATAATAGCAACATTGTATGATAACCAACTTTGAGAGATTTAGCTTTTCTCAGTAATACAATGATGTAAGATAATTTTTAAAAAATGTATGCTAGAAAATGCTATCAACATTGAGGAAAAGAACTACGGAGTCTGAATACAGGTTGAAGTATACTATTTTCTCTCTTATTTTTGTTGTTTTTTTCCTTCTTGTGATTTTTCCTTTTTGTTCTTATTCTTCTTTTGCAGGATGACTAATGTGGAAATATGTTTAATATGGTTGTACATGTATAGACTACATCAGATTAAATGCTGTCATGGGGAGGCAGAAAGGAGAGGGAGAAAAAATTTGAAACTCAAAATCTTAAAAAAGTGAATGTTGAAAACTATCTTTACATATAACTGGAAGAAATAAAATAGTATTAAGTGGAAATTTTATATATGTATATATATATATATATATATATATAATTTTAAAATGGTATAAAAAGAGTGGAAACACTATACTATACTGTCTCTCTATACCATGCTACCATTTCCTTGATTCAACTGACTTCAGTATCATGGCACATGCAGTATAAGAATATACTAACTTCCTACCAAGTAAGAAGAAGTAAACAGAGAAAATTAAAAGCTATAGTGTATTTGGCAGGGGTTCCTCCATAGTTTACTGAACGCTTTTAACAAGTACTACATTATTGTAGTATCATATCACATTATCACAAAATTTTAAACATGTATGTTTTTACCTGAGAGAGTTTCAACTAAAAGATATTATGGGTTTTTTTATGTATGTAGACATAGGTATATACATATATATATTTCAGTATGTAAAAGCTACAAATTGCCAGTTGTCATTTATCTAAACAACATAAAATAATTTTATAACATGATAGGAGGAAGAGAAATGTCTTTAATTAATGAATTCTAAAAAGAAATAATAGCAGAGAATGAATTACCCTTCTTTCCTGCTCCATTTAGGTTATGAATGATTGGTCTAACACTTAATAATCCATGGTAATGGAAGCCAAGGCTATCATAGATAACTGAAATCCAGAGATGATTCTCCATACCTAACTAGATAAAGCATTTCAACCCCATAATATCTTTTAGCTGAGACTCTCTCAGGCAGCTTAATTTCGCCACTTCTATATTATTGTCCTTAACATCTTTTGTTGTTGTAGCATTATCTGCTCCATCCAGGCAAGTTAGGACATCTTTCTCATATGTGTATATAGGTACATGTATATACACACATATGCAAATAAATATACACATATGTATATAATAAAATATACAATGCATGTATATGTACATGCATGTGTATATATTATACCCACAATGCAGATGTGATTTCATTTAGGTATTCTAGAGGACAATATTCAAATTTTGCATTAATAGAGAGGTATATATGTATTGAGGCTATCCTTGAGACCTGGTTGATTCAGGGAACTAAAACTAAAACATAAAAAATTCAAAACAGGATCATATGTTCCCCTCAAGGTCATCAAATGAAGGAACAGGTATAGAATTCCCTGTTCTGAAAGTCTGAAGGTGGTCATTCTCAATGAGCTCGAAAAATCTGATTCCTCATCATTGGGAAGCAAACCCTACTCTTGGAAAAAGGTCCTTTTCCCTTTTTCCTCAAATTAATTAGTCAAACTTTGGGACTTTAAAAAAATAGTACATACTATATACTAATTTATAAACAGAAGATGATGTGACTGACCTCTTCCCCCTTTCAATCCCATAAATACAAACAAATATTGCACTACATTTTAATAGGTAATCAGAACTGCATATAATAGGACTGCATATTGGTTTGGACAGCTGGGTTTTTATGCGGGAAGCATTTCTACTCTTTGTTTTCCCTCCTCTGTTTCATGGAAAGTTTTCTAGGCAATAGCTTCCTGATTGACTATGAGTCAGGTTCCAACCCTAGTTTATTTTTGCTGGTTTATTTGTTTGTTTTAAGGGTGGACCATGATAACATTTAACATGTTACATGTAAAAATTATTTTACCTAAATACAAAAAAAGATAACTTTGAAATTTTGTCAATGAATATAAAACTCAATGTTATAATAAAAACCTCTGTTGGGTTACTGGATCTGGGTACTCTCTCACTAAAGGGCCCCTCTCGGCTCTGGATGCGTATAGTTAACCTAGTTTTAGTACTGGGGGAGCCTGACCACTAAACTAGATGGGAGCTTTCTCAAAGTATCTGGCTTTTTGTACTTTCACACTGGAACCAAGGAGAATCACTTTAATCTTAAATTTGGCTCATGTCTAGCTAGAGTCTCCCAAACAGGGGACAAGGGGTAGTAGAATATGCAAAATACAATGTAAAATACAGTACAGGCCAGTTATTGGTTTCCTCCATATAAAATAAATGATTAGTACATTGATTAGATAGATAGATAGATGATAGATCTTTATATATATATCTGTATCTATATCCATATCTATATATATGTAAATATATATAGATATGGATATAGATACACCATTGCTATAAGATAGGGTGAGAGCGAGCCAAAGATAAAGCAAGATGACTAACAGATATTGGTTTTAATTCTACAAATTGAGTGCCAAGTGTACTGTGCTAAGGGCTAAGATTAAAACTGACAGAATATTTGCCTTCAATGAAATTGTAACCTAAAATATAATGGAGTGGATTCAACATGCACACAAATAGTTATCATATAAGGCAGCTAGGCAACCCAATGGCTAGAATGTTGATCTGTAATCTCAGAAGACCTGAGTTCAAATCCTATTCAGACATTATTAGTGTGATTTAATCTCTCACGTCTCAGAAAGTCCCTTAACTTCTCTCATACACAATTTACCCATTTCTAAAATGGGGAAAGGAATAGCTCCAACCTCACAGATTGATTGTGAGGATAAACTGCAATAACGTGTAAAGCACTTCTTTTCAAACCATAAAGCACTATACAAATGCTTATAACTATAATTATTATCATAATTATTGCTACATATTTTGGTTAAGATCTAGGAAGACTCGGGATGAGTCACAGGGACGCGGTGATCCAGACTGCATGCAGGCATACATTTCCCAGAGTTATTGAGTTTCTGCTTTCTTTGGTTTTGCAGGGGCCCCTGTTCTTGCCTTTGGCCTGGGGGGAGGGGGAATAGCAGTAGGAAGGGGAAGTTCCATGTCTGTCCTGTCATGAGGTAAGGAGAGGAATAGATGAGCCCTTCTCACCAGCTGTAAGCAGGGAAAATCAAAGCAGAGAAGAGATCTCCTTGTGAAACTCTTCATGGATTTAGTACTGATTGAAGGAAACAGAGGGGTCAGGAACTGGAGGATGCAAAGGCAAAGAACTCAAGGTGGTGTGGAGTCAATAGAGTGAGTTTGGAGCTGCCTGTAATTGAACCACAGCCAACTGGATAGCCACAGCAATGAGCCAAATTCCTGTCCACGGTTTCATTCTCCTTCCTATTCCTTTAGCATAACTGAGGAAGCCCCTACCCACTCTATCTACCAAATCATGTTCCTTTTTAGCCAATTCCCACAATGGGAAGGACTGCGAATAGGGAGGTAAGGAAATAAATTGATCCAGGCTGTTATGCTTCATTTTCTCCCCTCACCCCACTCCTATTTATTTATTTATTTTAGTGTTCAACATTCACTTCTACAAGATGTTGAGTTTCAAATTTTCTCTCCATCTCTCTCCTCCCTTCACTCCATGGGAATTCTGATTATTCTTTCCCTCAGTCTACCCTCCCTTCCATCACATTGCCCCTTTCTCTTATCCCTTTCCCCTTCTATCTTCCTGTAGAGTAAGCTAGGTTTCTATACTCCATTGCCCATGTAGCTTATTTTCCGGCTGCATGTATAAACAATTTTTAACATTCATATTTTTTAAACTTTAAGTTCCAACTTCTTTCCCTTCCTGCCTCCCCACCCACCCTAATTGAGAGGGCAAACAATTCGATATAGGTTATACATGTATAGTCATGCAAAACACTTCCATAATAGTCATGTTGTGAAAGACTAACTATATTTCCCTCCATCCTATTGCCCTTTCCCCCCCATTTATTCCATTCTCTCCTTTGACCCTGTCCCTGTTTGCTTTTCTAGAAAATAGCATGGCAGAAACTGGATCTAGACCAACATCTGACACCTTATACCAAAATAAAGTCCAAATGGGTACATGATATAGATATAAAGGTTGATACTATTAACAAATTAGGGGAGCAAGGAACAGCTTTATGGAAGATGGAGGAATTTATGACCAAACAATAGATAAAGAACATTATGAAATGCAAAACAGATAATTCTGACTGCATTAAATTGAGAAGTTTTTGTACAAACAAAGCTAATGTTACCAAGATTATGGGGGAAGCAGAAAACTGGGAAAGAATTTTTACAACTCGTGTCTCTGATAAAGGTCTCATTTCTCGAATACATAGACAACTGAGTCAAGTTTATAAGAATGCCAGTCATTTCCCAATTGATAAATGGCCAAAGGATATGAATTGGCTGTTTTCAGATGAATAAATTAAAGCTTTCTATAGTCATATGAAAAGATGCTCTAAATCTAAATCACTATTGATTAGAGAAATGCAAATCAAAACAACTCTGAGGTACCACTTCACACCTATCAGACAAAATAGGAAAATGATAAATGTTGGAGAAGATGCGGGAAAATTGGAACACTAATGCATTGTTTGTGGAGTTGTGAACTGAGCCAACCACTCTGAAGAGCAATAATTGGTAACTATACCCAAAGGGTTATAAAACTGTGCATACCTTTTGACCCAGCAACACCATTTCTAGGGCTGTATTCCAAAGAGACAAAAAAAATGAGAAAAAAACCCACCTGTACAAAAATATGTATAGGTGCTCTTTTTGTGGTGGCCAAGAATTGGAAATTAAAGGGATGCCCATTAATTGGGGAACAGGTGAACAAGTTGTGGTATATTAATATAATAGAATGCTATTGTGCTATAAGAAATAATGAACAGGCTGACTTCAGAAAAACCTGAATATTTATATGAACTGATGCTGAATGAAGGGAGCAGAACCAGGAGAACACTGTACACAGTAACAGTCACAGTAAGTGATGACTTTGATAGCTTATCTTTTCATGCTTCTCTTGAGTCTTGCACTTGAAAGTCAATTTTTCTATTTAGCTCTGATTTCTCAAAAATACATTAAATTCTTCTACTCCATTGAACATCAATTCCACCCCCCCCTTCATTGATTATGCTTAGTTTTTCTGGGTAGGGGATTTTTCGTTTTAATCTTAGTTCCTTTGAACTCTGGAATATCATATATAAGTCCTCCAATCCCTTCATGTAGAAGTTGCTAAATTTTGTGTTATCCCAATTACGTTTCCACAACATTGTAATTGTTTCTTTCTGGTTGCTTGTAATATTTTATTTTTGACCTGGGATCTCTGGAATTTGGTTATAATATTCCTGGAAGTTTTCTTTTGGGATGTCTTTCAGGAGGTGATCAATGGATTATTTCCATTTCTGTTTTACCCTCTAGTTCTAGAATATCAAGGCAGTTTTACTTGATAATTACTTGAAAGATGATGTCTACGCTCTTTTTTTTTATCCTGACCATCAGGTAGTCTAATAATTTTTAAAGTATCTCTCCTGGATCTATTTTCCAGGTCAGTGGTTCATCTAATGATATATTTCACATTGTCTTCTATTTTTTCATTCTTTTGGTTTTGTTTTGTATTTCTTTTGTATTTGTTTTGATTTCTCATAGAGTCATTAGCTTATATTTGCTCCATTCTAATTTTTAAGGAATTATTTTCTTCAGTGAGCTTTTGGACTTCCTTTCCTTTTGGTCAGTTTTGCTTTTTAAGGTACCCTTCTACTCATTGGCTTTTTGGACCTCTTTTGTTATTTAGGTTACTCTGTTTTTTAAGTCTATTATTTTCTTCAGTATTTTGGGGGGTCTCCTTTAGCAAACTGTTGACTTGTTTTTCATTGTTTTCTCACATCACTCTCATTTCTCTTTTCAATTTTTCCTCAACTTTTCTTACTTGATTTTCAAAATCCTTTTTGAACTCTTCCATGGTCTGACACTGATTCGTATTTTTCTTGGAGGCTTTGGATGTAGGAACTTCGACTTTGTTGTCTTCTTTTGACTGTATGTTTTGATCTTCCTTGTCACCAAAGTAAGATTCTATAGTCTGACTGTTTTATGCTGTTTGTTCATTTTCCCAGTCAATTGCTTGACTTTTTAATTCTTTGTTAAGGCAGGGTTCTGCTTCCAGTGTGGACGTTGTCCTGTCCCAAGCTTCCAGGGGTTTGTACAGATGTTTTCAAAGATACTTTGTGGGACCTGTAAATTTTCTATTCTTCCAAGGTGGTATGGTTTAAGAAGAGGTGTTTATTTCTCTCCTTGTTGGTGGTCTGGTCAGTGAGTGACCACAAGCACTCTTTTCAGCCATTGAACTGTGTGGAAGGTTTCCTCTCCACTGCTGCCTGAAGGTCTGCTATGCCTGTGTTCCTCCTCACCCACCTCTGACCTAGATCCAAGTATGGGCAAAGCAACAGAATCTTGTCTCAGTGCAAGCAAAGAGATCCCTGTAACCTCCTTCTGATCAGTTGTTTGGTTCCTTTACCGTCTGTGAACTGAGAGCTCTGAAAGCAATCTGCCACCACTGCTGCCACCCCCACCACTGCCCCAGGGTTGTATTGGGAGCAGGGCCCAACAGATCTTTCCTACTGGCCTTCTAAGTTTCTTTGGTGTTTGTGGGTTGAAAAGTCTGGAAATTGCCTCCACTGCCAGTGATTCATTCCCCTGAGGCCTCCTCTGGATTTGGTGGGGGCCAGTCTATGCAGGCACAGCCCACATTAAACTGGGTTCCTCTCCCAGCCCAGTGCAGCAGACCTTTACCATGAACCATCCAGGTTATCATGAGCTGGAAATTTGTTTCACTCTATCTTTTTGTGGCTTCTGCTATTCTAGAATTTGTTTAGATCATTTTTATAGGTATTGTGAATGGTTTGGGGGAGATCTCAAAAGAATCCCTATTTAATTCCACATCTGGGCTCTGCCTCTGCTATGTTTCATTTTCGGTATCTATTTGTATTTTCTATGTTATTTGATCTGTTTTCATAAATTGCTTGGCTATTAACAGTGAATTATCAAATCGTCTAAGTGGAAGGAAGTAGTCATGATTAAGAGGGGAAGTCAGCCATCCTATGGAATGGAGATGAGTTAAATAAAGAGATATTAAGCATTTCTGGTATTTTTTTTAGTATATTCCAGGTGACAGTTACTAAGTGCCATTGAACCTGAGGGCTGGTTACTACAACACAAAGGTAGATTAAGAAAGAACGCAAACATGAGGTGGGCAGAGTTGAGAATCAGCTACTCACAGGTGGCTAGAGCACCACTGAGTTACCACATAATATGTGACCCTTTCCTTCTGCTGGCTAAATGATTGACAGATCACACGACAATCAGCAGTCTCACTGGAATAAGGGGGAATGAGGAAACAAGTCTTTGGTTATCAAGTGTACTTTTTAAGACTAGTCATGGTAGAACATTTTACAGAAAAGTTTGACTGTATGCTTTAAGAAACTGAGGAGGATAAGGTTACTTTCAGAAGAGAGATTATAGAAGGTTCCATGAAGGAGGTAGTACATGAGGTGGATATTGAAAGAAGAAAAAGAATTTCAACAGACAGAAATATTTCAAGCATGTAAGGTATTGAGTTTAAAAGTCAGGGCACTATCTACGAACAGCTAGTTACTGTCATTTGGCTGGAATATTAAATGCATTATTAGGAATAGCATAAAACGAGCATAAGGAGTGAGTGAGTACACTGTGATGTTTTCTCCAGGAAGGTTATATATGTTCACATGGGTCTATCTAGATGGAAGCAATAATAAATATTTCTAGAGTCCTCTCCCCTCCACCCTGTACCAAGAGAGTCTTTAATTCCTACCAGGAGCAGAAGCAGGAGTTTGGAACCCAAGGGTAGACATTCTGTTCTCCTCTGACAGAGGGAGTACTGGACTAGAATTATTTCTATCTGCAGTCTTAAATATTATAAGTCTAGGTGAAATTTTTTTTTGGCTCAAGCTCTGTCCCTAATCT